>ML287838.1:64679-86620 GCA_005239495.1 Nicotiana undulata
AATTATCTTTTAATATATATATATATATATATATATATATATATATATTCAAAGATAGTACCAAACTGCTCAACCTTTCTATATCACAAGGGGACCAATTAAACACCGCGTACTCATCCAAAACAACCACAACAATATTTAACAACAACAGAATAAGGACAAGTAATCGTGGAAACAATAATCATAGAACAATTAAGCCAGGAATCAATTAACTTAGGGACGGGGAAGGGATCATGTTTAACAGACCATTTGGTGGTGCATAGATACTCGTCACCTCACCTATACACCACACACATGCATTTCACACAGCAAACAAGTGGGAATTCATATTTCCTCAAGTCAAGGTTAGACCAAACACTTACCTCAATTTCGCAGGCCACTCACTGCTCAATTATAGCTTTTCCTTTAGAATCTTGCTCTAACTTGCTCGAATCTAATAATAATTAACTCAACATCATTAATTTAGGCTAAAGCAACTAACTTTATTGAAAATTATAATTTTTCCCAAGTTCTCTAAAAAAAAAGTGAAAATTCGATCCCGAGCCCGCTTGGCCTAAACTCGGGGTTCGGACCAAATTACGTTTATCCATTCACCCACGAACCCAAATATATAATTAGTTTTGAAATACGACCTCAATTCGAGGTAAGGATTCGATTTTTACAAAATTCCCTAATTCTATCCAAACCCTCAATTTTTACCATGAAAATTCTTAGTTATTAATTTAAAAGTGATGAAAAACAATGAGTAATTGAAAGAGTAAAGTTTAGAATTGATTACCTATGACTTGGGGATGATATTTGGTGAAGAAATTCGTTCCTAGGGCTGTGGGGTTTGAAAATTTGAAGAAGAAGAAGAAGTCTGCTTGTTTTATATATATTTTTCTGTCAGCTATTCTGCCTCGTTTCTTGTTTCAAACGATCCATAAACTCGATTTTTATGTCTCCAATGTATTCCTTGTGATATTCTAGTCAAGGAGGCTTTTGAATCACTCAATTTGACCTTATAATGAAGGAGATATGTAGGTTTTAATATTTGCAAATAATGCAGATTTTTAATACGCCGCCAGTGGCAATTTCGTAGTTAACATGAAAAATCTGGCAACCTTAGTAAAATGGCCATAAAATCCTCATACGATGTCCAAATTTGATGATTCTTTTTGTTACGGGTCCGTAATTACGATAGAGATCTAATACTTCATTTAAAACAGAAATCAGAGCTCATTTATTTAATATGATATCATTTATGCTTGAAGAAACGACGTCGAAGCATAAGAAAGAACGAGCGCAACACAACCCAAACCTATTTGAAACTCACTCGAGCCTTTGGGGCTCTAAACCAAATATGCCCGCAAGTCTAAAGCATTATACGTACTTGCTCGTGCGATCAAATCATGAAAATAACATGTAAAACTATGAATTAAACCTCAAAACTCATTATTTTTCTCAAGAACACTTAAAGTTCACTATTTATCAACCGGACGTCTGAATCACGTCAAATAAATTCTGATTCTCACCAAATTTTGCAGACAAGGCTTATATCATAACAAACATGTATCGAGCTTCGGAACCAAAATACGGGCCCGATACCAACGGTTTCAAACGTTAATTTATTTCTTTATTTAATTAATAATTCAGCAAAATAATTTCTTTCAAAAATTGATTTCTAAGGTTTGGGACCTCGGAATTCAATTCCGGGCATACACCCAAGTCTCATATTTTACTGCGGACCTGTCGGGATTGTCGAAACACAGATCCGAGTCCGTTTACTCAAAATGTTGATTCAGTCAACTAAAACCAAATTTTTAGTTCTAAAAATTATTATTTCTTATATTTTCACATAAAACTGTCTGGTTTCACGTCCGGACTGTGCACGAAAATCGATGTAGTTAAAATTAATCTTTTTACAGTTCATTTAGCACGACCCCAAATCCTAAACCGGCGTCTAAATTCATAAAATGACCCATTGGGTCATCACAGTTCATTTAGCACGAAGCTTAAAATTATGGTCTAAGATAAAAGCGCTTTAACCTTTGTGTCACGATCCCAAATCCTAAACCGCCTGTGATGGCGCCTATCGTGGAACTAGGCTAGCAAACAAACACATATTTACATTTTATTTCAAAATTCCCAATTCATTTTTCAACATTTCATAAACGTATATAAATTTCTGAATTTTTACGCAAAACAAAACAAGTTAAACAGTCTACAATCATCCCCGAGATCTGGAGCCAACATGTCATAAGCATCTAAGAATGATACCAAGAATACTATTGTCATAATACAAAATCTCAGAACGAAGGACTAAGTACAAAATAAGAAAGGGAAATAGAGATGATGTGGACGTTGGACAACTACCTCAATATCCCAACTCTAGCTCCGCAAGGAAATAAGATGACTAACGCCCGATACTAGTACCTGAATCTGCACACAGAGGTGCAGGGAGTAATGGTTAGTACGCCAACTCAGTAGTAATGTAAATAAGTCAAGTCTGAACAGTAAGAAAACACACATGAGCAAATCATCGAATCACAATGAATAAAATATTGATTTCCAACAGCGTATACATTTAGTCAAATATGCCTTAAAAGCCAGTTTCAGAAAAATCCTTTGAACAAGTAAGATTTCCAGTGATTTCAGTAAAATACCCAAGAAGTATTAGTTTAAAGATGAAATGAATCATAAATAGTTGCTTAGAAAAACAAGTATCACAAACCGCCCCTCGGGCAAATCATCACTCGGAATCCTTCACTCGGCATTCCTCACAATCACTCAGTATCAGCCCCTCGGGAAACCTTACAGTCACTCATGTCTCCCAATCACTCGTCACTCGGCACTCACACTCAGTAGGTACTACGCTCACTGGGGGTGTATAGACTCCGGAGGGTCTCCTACAGCCTAAGCGCTATAAACAACCAAATCATGGAATCAATCACTCTGGCACTCGACCTCTCACATATCATAACAATGTAACATGCTGCGGCGTGCAGCCCGATCCAAAAATATCCTGACAATATTAGCTCTCGGCCTCACTCAGACCGAAACACTCAAAATGCCACTCGGGGCCACAAACAAATGGGGTTCTCGACCCAAAATAGTATTTTATATCATGAAATAATATCAACAAGTCTGAGTATCAAAAATAGTTCAACATGAATGACTGAGTATAAAATCATAATTTCCACAGTGAGGAATATCAGAAAAATAGACCCCAAGGGGTTTTAAACAGGTCGGAACGAGGCCCCAAACATGGCTACAGCCCAATCATATCAAAAGCATGAAAATACGATTTGTCATGTGATTTAAAAGTAGTTATGCAACTCAATAGTTGCCTGGGAAGAAACAATTTCAAATTCCCCAATTAGTACACGCCATATAGTCGTCCTCTAGTGTGTGCGTCATTCCAAAATAGTGAAAAGATGCTAAGTTCGGGGTTTCATACCCTCAGGACAAGATTTATAGTCATTACTTACCTCAAACCAGCCTGAAACGCTACTCCGCAATACTATTGCCCCTCGAATCGGCTCCCAAATGCTCCGAGTCTATCAAAATCAGATTTATAACATCATAATATGCTAGGGAAATAAAACTCAATCGAAAACTATCAAAATTAGGCACAATTCCCAAAATTGGCCAAACCCGACCCCCGGGCCCACATCTAGAAATTCGAAAAAAAATTACAAAATTAGAATTCTCGTTCTCTCACGAGTATACCCATATCAAATTTGCCAAAATCTGACCTCAATTTCCCATTCAAATCATCAAAAGAAATTCCCAAATTTTTCTCCCATTTTTCCCCAATTTCCACTTTGATTCCTCAAATTACATGATAAAAATCAACACTAATTTATGAAATAAGTCCAAAAGTGATTGAGGAATACTTACCACAAGAATCCCACTGAAAATATCCTCCAAATCCTCCTTCTTCCGAGCTCTCTAATGGTATTTTGAGTTATGGCCTAAAACCCTCGTTTTTGAAACTTAAACTTTCTGCCCAGTCTTTTCTTCATCGCGAACGCACCACATGAGCCGCGTTCGCATAGAGCAATCCCAGATGTCCCCTAGATTTCCTCTACACGAACGCATCAAACGCAATGCGAACGTGAAACACTGCCTTCCCAGACTTACGCGAAGGCACCCCAGGCCCCGCGAACGCATAGACCAATGGGCCTGGGGGTCCTCATCTACCTTTACCATACGCGAACGCACTGCCTCCCCCACGTTCCCAATGGCCGGCTAACTCAACTCACCGCGTTCGCACCTCCAGGTCGCGAACGCATAGAGGAAATTTTCCTCAGAACCCAATGCCCCTATGCGAACGCGGGACCACCTCCGCGAACGCATAGGGTAAATTCCTGCTGCAGCAACACCAACAAAACAGCTGGTTCAAAAATCCAAGAATCACCCCGTTAGCCATCCGAAACTCACCCGAGGCCCCCGGAACCTCAACCAAACATACCAACACCTCCCATAGCCTCATTCAAACTTATTTCGAATCACCAAAAACAACGCAAAAACACCAAAATCACGTCAAATTCAAGCCTATGAACTTTGAAATTTCTAAATTTCACCAAGGATGTCGAAACCATACAAAACTCATACGATTGACCTGAAACTTTGCACACATATCCAAAATGATATTACGGACCTAATCAAACTTTCGGAATTCCATTCCGACCCCAATAGCCTATTTTCCACTGCCGGCCGGAAATCGCCAAAACTAACTTTCGCCAATTCAAGCCTAACTCTACACTGGACATCAAAACTTCATTACGAACACACTCATATCCAAATCACATAACAAAGCTACCCGAGCCATAAAATCTGTATTCCGAGATCGTTTACCAAGAAGTCAACTCCCAATTGACTTTTCCAACTATAAGGCTACTTTAAGAGACTAAGTGTCTCAATTCTCACTACAACCACTCCGAACCCAAACCACCTGACTACAACACATCATAAGCAACTAAACCATGCATAACAAGGCAGAAACAGAAATAACTGTGCAAATTCTACGGAACGACCGGTCGGGTCGTTACATTCTCCCCCTCTTAAACAAACATTCGTCCTCGAACGGGTCTAGAAACATACCTGGAGTCTCAAACAAGTGAGGATATCTGCTCTGCATATCCCGCTCGGTCTCCCAAGTGGCCTCCTTCACTGGCTGCCCTCTCCATTGTACTTTCACTGAAGCTATATCCTTGGACCTCAACGTCCTAACCTGACGACCCAAAATAGTCACCGGCTCCACCTCGTAGGACATTTCACCCTCCAGCTGAACTGTGCTGAAGTCTAAAACATGAGATGGGTCACCAATATACTTCCGGAGCATTGGCACATGGAACACCAGATGAACACTCGATAAGCTGGGTGGCAAGGCAAGTCTATAAGCCACTTCTCTAATCTTCTGAAGCACCTCAAAAGGCCCAATGAACCCGTGACTCAGCTTTCCCCTCTTTCTGAACCTCATAACACCCTTCATGGGTGACACCTTCAGCAGTACCTTCTCTCCCTCCATTAAAGACACATCCCAGACCTTCGGGTCCGCATAACTCTTTTGCCTAGACTGCGCCGTGTGAAGTTTCTCCTGAATCAACTTCACCTTATCCAACGCATCCTGAACCAAGTCTGTGCCCAATAATCTAGCCTCGTCCAGCTCAAACCAACCCACCAGAGATCTACACCTCCTACCATACAAAGCCGCATACGGAGCCATCTAGATACTAGACTGATAGCTATTATTATATGCAAACTCCGCGAGAGGCAGAAACTGGTCCCATGAACCCCCAAAATCAATGATGTCCTCCAAAAATTGAATAGTATGCTCCGATTGCCCGTCGGTCTGAGGATGAAACGATGTGCTCAACTCAACCTGAGTACCCAACTCTCTCTGCACGGCTCTCCAAAACTGAGATGTGAATTGAGTACCTCTGTCAGAAATGAGAGAAAATAGAACCCCATGCAATCGGACAATCTCCCTGATGTAAACCTTAGCTAACCGCTCTGAAGAATAAGTAGTACCAACAGGAATGAAGTGCGCGGACTCGGTCATTCGATCCACAATGACCCATATAACATCAAATCTCCTCGAAGTTCGTGGGAGCCCAACTACAAAGTCCACGGTGATCCGCTCCCACTTCTACTCCGGAATATCTAACCTCTGAAGAAATCCACCTGTCCTTTGGTGCTCATACTTGACCTGCTGGCAGTTGAGACACCGAACCACAAACTCAACAATATCTTTCTTCATCCGCCTCCACCAATAATGTTGTCTCAGATCCTGGTACATCTTCGCGACACCCGGATGAATGGAATACTGCGAGCTATGAGCCTCTGCTAAAATCAACTCTCGAAGCCCATCCACATTGGGCACGCAAATGCGGCCCTACATCTGTATGACCCCGTCATCACCAATAGTCACATCCTTGGCATCACCTCGACGGACCCTATCCTGAAGAACTAGCAAGTGTCGGTCATCATACTGGCATGCTCTAATCTGATCATAAAAAGAAGACCTGGAGGCTACACTAACCAATACCCGTGGAGGCTCTAACAAATCCAATCTCACCAACTGACCTGCTAAATCCTGAACATCAAGTGCTAAAGGTCGCTCTGCTGCTAGAAGGTAGGATAGACTCCCCAAACTCTTTGCTCTGCGACTCAAGGCATCGGCCACTACATTGGCCTTCCCCGGATGATATAGAATAGTAAGATCATAATCCTTGAGAAGTTCCAACCATCTCCTCTAACGCAAATTCAAGTCCTTCTGCTTAAGCAGATACTGCAAACTACGATGATCAGTAAAAATCTCGCAATGCACTCCATACAAATAATGACGCCAAATCTTCAAGGCGTGGACAATGGCAGCTAACTCAAGATCATGCACTGGATAATTCTTCTTGTGCACCTTCAATTGTCTAGACGCGTAGGCAATCACCCTACCGTCCTGCATTAATACCTCTCCCAAACCAACTCTCGAGGCATCATAGTAAACTGTATAAGAACCCGAACCAGTAGGCAAAACCAACACCGGAGTTGTGGTCAAAGCTAACTTGAGCTACTGAAATCTCTCCTCACACTCCTCAGCCCACCTGAACTGAGCACCCTTCTGGGTCAGTCTGGTCATAGGTGCTGCAATAGATGAAAATCCCTCTACGAAACGACGATAGAACCCTGCCAAACCAAGGAAAATGCGGATCTCGGTAGCTGATGACGGTCTAGGCCAACTCTGCACTGCCTCTATCTTCTTCGTATCTACCTTGATCCTATCACAAGACACCACAAGGCCCAAAAAAGCAACTGAATCAAGCCAGAATTCACACTTCGAAAACTTTGCATACAACTTCTTCTCCCTCGGAGTTTGAAACACAACTCTCAAATGCTACTCATGATCCTTCCGAGATCGGGAATATACCAAGATGTCGTCAATAAACACGATGACGAAGGAATCAAGATAAGGCCGGAATACATTGTGCATCAAGTGCATAAAGGTTGATGGGGCATTGGTCAGCCCAAATGACATAACAAGAAACTCATAATGGCCGTATCTGGTCCTGAAAGTAGTCTTCGGGATGTCAGAATCCCGAATCTTCAACTGATGTACCCGGATCTCAAGTCAATCTTAGAGAACGCTCTGGCTCCCTGAAGCTGGTCAAACAGATCATCAATACGAGGCAAAGGATATCGGTTCTTCACCGTAACCTTGTTCAGCTGCCGATAATCAATACACATGCGCATATAACCATCATTCTTCTTCACAAACAACACTGGTGCACCCCAAGGTGACATACTAGGCCGAATGAACCCCTTATCTAGGAGTTTATGAAGCTGTTCTTTCAATTCCTTCAACTCCGCCGGTGCTATACGATAAGGTGGAGTAGAGATAGGTTGGGTGCCTGGCACCAAGTCAATACCAAAAACAATGTCCCTGTCAGGTGGCATGCCTAGCAGGTCTACAAGGAACACGTCCGGGAAATCACGGACCACATGAACATAATAAACAGCAGGAGCCTCACCGCTAACATCCCTCACAAAGTCCAGATAAGATAAACATCCATTCTCAACCATACGTTGAGCCTTCAGGTAAGAAATCACCCTGCTAGGCACATACTCAGTAGAACCTCTCCACTCAACCCTCGGAACTCCATGCATAGACAAGGTCACGGTCTTAGCGTGATAATCAAGAATAGCATGACACAAAGATAGCCAATCCATGCCCAGTATCACATCAAACTCAACCATGTTGTAACAATAGGTCCACTCGGGTCTCCAGACCCCCAATAGATATCACACACGACCGATACACACAGTCTACAACAATAGTATCACCCACGGGAGTCGAAATATGAACAAACGTAACTAAAGACTCACGAGGCATATCCAGGAAATGTGCAAAATAAGACGAGACATATGAATATGTAGAACCAGGATCAAATAGGGCTAAAGCATCTCGGTGACAGACTGATATAATACTTATGATCACTGCATCGAAGGCTATAGCATCTGGCCTAGCTGGAAGTGCATAGATATGGGCCTGACCTCCACTTGCTCGACCTCCCCCTCTAGGGCGGCCCCTAGTTGCCTGACCCCCACCCCTAGCTGCCTGGGCGAGTGGTGAAGTGAATGGAGCTGAAGTTGAGGAATGACCCCTATGATTAGAAGAACTACCAGGATGACGAGGACACTGCCTCCATACATGTCCAAACTCCCCACACTCAAAGAAACTCCCTGGAGTTGGAGATGGGGGCTGAAGGGAAACCCTGGCACCGGGATAGCTGCTGGATGAACGATGCATAGAAGAACCTTAGAATGATGATGCTCTGGAAGAACTCTGAGCTGGAAGGGAACTAAATGAAGAACGGCCCAAATGAGAGCTGCGGGGACCCTACCCCGCAAGTGCGCCACTATAAGTTGGGCGAACTAGCTGAGAAGGTCTAAATGGGCGACCTCTACTGTGCTGAAACTTCCCTCTGGAAGGGGTACCACTGAAACTGCCCGATCCACGAGGCCTCTTGGCCTTCCTCTCCTCTCGCTCCTGACGGCGAACCGACTCAATGTCCCGAGCAATATCAATAACCTGCTCGAAAGTAGCACCTGACACTCTCTCCCTAGTCATCAAAATACAGAGCTAATAAGTGACGCCATCCACGAACCTCTTGATCCTCTCCCTATCAGTAGGGACTAACTCAGCAGCATGACGAGCCAACTCTAAATACCACATCTCATAATGCGTCACTAATAGCTCTCCCTGACATAGATTCTCAAACTGCCTACGCTGCTCCTCACGGTGAGACTGGGGAACATACTTCTCTAGGAATATAGTGGAGAACTGCTGCCAGGTGATGGGTGCTGAACCAATAGGCCTACGCCTCTCAAAAGACTCCCACCAAGTGAAAGCAGCACCAGAAAACTGAAATGTAGCAAACTGTTATGACCCAAAAGGTCATTCCTTATTTTATAAGTCTAAATGGTGTTACGAGGCCTTGAAAATCTCTTTTTATCTCACCTCGTTTTGCGTGCACAGCCTGGGCCTATAGTCGGGAAGCTTTTATGTGAAAAACTAAGAAAATGCTAATTTTTGCCTTTAAAATTTGATTTAAGTTGACTTTGGTTAACATTTTGGGTGAATGGACCCAGACCCGTAATTTGACGGTTGCGTGCACAGCTCGGGCGTATAGTCGGGAAGCTTTTATGTAAAAAACTGAAAAAATGCTAATATTTGCCTTTAAAATTTGATTTAAGTTGACTTCGGTCAACATTTTGGGTGAACGGACCCGGACCCGTGATTTGACGGTCCTTGAGGGTCCGTAGGAAACTTGGGCGTATGCCCGAAATTGAATTACGAGGTCCCAAGCCCGAGAAAAGAATTTTTGAAAAAAATTATTTCTCGAAAAATATAAGAGCTTTTAGAAATTTAATTATAATTGAAATTTATGGTTTCAAGCCTGTATTTTGGTTCCAGAGCCCAGTACAGGTTCAATATGATATTTAAGACGTGTTTGTAAAATTTGGTAAGAAACGGAAGTCGTTTGATGTGATTCGGACCCGTAATTGTGAAATGTGATACTTTGGAAGTTTTGAGATTTTTCTTTGATTTCTACACTAAATTCGTTGTTTAAGATGTTATTTTGGCGATTTGATCGCACGAGTAAGTCTGTAGGATGTTTTCGAGGTTGTGTGCATGTTTGGTTTGGATCCCCAAGGGCTCAGGTGCATCGGAGTGATTTGAACTTAGGAAAATCTGTTGTAAGCTGTTGATTCTGGTGTCCAGGTTTTTGTTCTTCGCGTTCGCGGTACAGCCCATGCGAACGCGATGTAAAAACTGGGTTGGGGCAGGATTATATCTACGCGAACGCAGGGCCTGGGTCGCGAACGCGAAGCTTTGGGGGTTTGCTCTATGCGAACGCGACGGGCCACACGCGAACGGGTAGCATAAGGGGACCTAAGGGCAGGGGAGTGTTGTTCCTCTACGCGAACGCGAAGGCCTGGAGGGCGTGCCTTAACCGAACGCGTGGAAGGACTCACGAACGCATAGGATATTCGAGCCAAAGCATTGGTAACGCATCAGACCCTTCGCGAACGCGAAGAAGGTCTGATGCCCGTGACTAAAAACAGACAAATTACGGGATTGTTTCAAATTTTCATAACTATTTCACTTAAACTCGAACTTGGGCGATTTTTGAAGGAGGATTTCACCACAAAACCATAGGTATGTGTTCTTAGACTCGTTTTCTTCAATTTCCATTAACACCCATTAGATTTCTAGGCCTAAATCATGTTCTTAAGGGTAGAAATTGGGGATTTGGGTAGAGTTAGGGCTTTTTGAATAATTGGAATTTAGACCTCGTTTTGGGGTCGGATTTCGAAACTAATTACATATTCGGGCTCGTGGGTGAATGGGTGATCGGTTTTTGGTCCGAACCTCGTATTTTGACCAAGCGAGCCCGGGGTCGACTTTTGACTTTTTGGGAAGAATGATAGAAAACCTATAATTGAGCATTGGGATTGAATTATTTAGCATTTATTGATGTTATTAAGTTAATTATGTCTAGATACAAGTAATTTGGAGTCAAATTCAAAAGAGAAAGCGATAATTGAGGCTTGAGTTGGTCGTGGAATTTGAGGTAAGTGTTTGGCCTAACTTTAGCTTGAGGGAATAAGTGTTGTGTCCTATTTTCTATGTGTTAGAATAATGTTCAATGTATAGGTGAGGTGACGAGTACCTATATGTTGGTGTCAAGCATGCCCGTGAGTCGGATATTGTGGATTATGTGGTTTTTCATTAATTATTACTTGAGTTTCACTTTGTGGTTATTCATATTGGTGGAAGTTCTTGATATTGACTAGTGTTGCGTATTGGTTTCAATTGAGGAATTCTATGTGAAGTTATGTACTAAGTGAGATTGGTTATAGTTGTGTCCCTTGTCGGGACAGTATTGATTCTACTGGTGTTCCCTTGCCGGGATGTTATGGTTTTATTATTGTTGTTCCTATTGTTGATTTTCCTTGCCGGGTCGTTGTTATTGATATTGTTTGGGTGAGGAAGAGTGTAAAGCACAAAGGGTGATGCCGTGTATGATATTGCGAGAGAGTGTAAAAGAACGAAGGGTGATGTCATGTATGATATTGTGAGAGAGTGTAAAAGCACGAAGGGTGATGCCGTGCCATATTATGATATTAAAAGCACGAAGGGTGATGTCGCGCCATTTCTGTTGATTTATCGTGAGGATGAGAGTAAAAGCACGAAGGGTGATGCCGTGCATTTGCATTTTTACTATTTGGTGAGGATGAGAGTAAAAGCACGAAGGGCGATGCCGTGCACTATTTTCTCTGTGATGTTATTTCCTGTTGTTCAAGTTGATATTTGAATTGTTATCTTATTTCGTTATTTCCATTATTTGATATTTCTTTTCCCCAGCATGTTCCCCTTTCCTTTGTACTTTACTGTTTATTTCTTGTTGTTATTTCTTCCTCCGAATATTATTAAATTGCACAAGTTGTTTTGGTTGTCGTGTCCTAGCCTCGTCACTACTTCGCCGAGGTTAGGCTCGACACTTACTCAGTACATGGGGTCGGTTGTACTGATGCTACACTCTGCACATTTTTGTTGTGCAAATCCCAGTACAGGACCCTACAGACATTAGAGCGAGGAGGCTACCTCAGTCCACGTGGAGACACCGAGGTAGTCCTGCAGGCGTCCACATGCCTTGGCGTCCCCTCCTACTTCCTTGTATTTTTTTCTAGTTATTTCATAAATAGATGTACTTATGTCATTCAGACCATTACTTGTATTATTCATAGACAGTCCGTGAGTTTGTGACTCCAAAATTCTAGGTTTGTATTGTGAAGTTCGTACAGCATTCAATTAAGCTATCAAATTCTGCTTCATTTTTGTACTTTCATTTATGTTGGTTCTGTGTTGTGCATGTTATTAGATAATAATAATAAAGGAATAAGGTAAATTAAATAATCATGTTGGCTTGCCTATCGAGTTCAACATTAGGTGTCATCACGGTTCCGACGGTGGGAAATTCGGGTCGTGACACAAACGAGACCCCACTAGTCTCAGGAATCCCAGCAGTACGAAGTATCCTCTGCCACTTATCCAGAAAACCCTGGGCATCCTCGCCCTCTGCGCTGTTGAATGTCGGAGGCTGAAGTCTACTGAACCTCTCCAGCCTACGCTGCTCATCCTCTGGCATAGCTGGAACCATGAAGTCTTGAACTGGAACAACCGGCTGGGCTGGAACTACCCCCGGTGTCTGAAGGCCCTGTACCACCTGCTCAGGTGTTCGGGCAGCTGGAGTCTGAGTGTCTCCCCGGCCTGAGATGTAGCGGCAGTAGTAGACACAACAACTTCTTGAGCAAGGCTAGTACATACTATCAAGATCTGAGTTAGGGCCTCCTGAAGACCCGGAATAACAATGGGCACTGTCGATGCCTGAGCCTGTCCCGATGGAATACCCGCGGCGGGAACCTGATCCTGAATAGTAGGGGGATCCACTGGTACTGCCCTGGCTACTGCGCGGGCTGGTCCCCTACCTCTACCACGGCCTCGACCGCGGCCTCGACCTCTCGCTGGTCTAGCTGGTGTTTGGTCACCCTGATCAGCAGCGCGTGTCCTCACCATCTGTGAGAGAATGAAACAACAAAAGTTTAGATTTCCAGAAGCAATAGAAAGGCACGACAAAATTCAAGTAAATGAGATTTTTCCTAAGAGTTCTGTAGCCTCTCGAAGATAAGTATAGACGTTTTTGTACCGATCCGCAAGACTCTACTAAACCTGCTCACGACCGTTGAGTCCTATGCAACCTAGTGCTCTGATACAAACTTGTCACGACCCCAAATACTAAACCGGCTATGATGGCGCCTATCGTGGAACTAGGCTAGCCAAAAAACACATATTTACATTTTCTTTCAAAATTCTCAATTCATTTTTCAACATTTCATAAACGTATATAAATTTCTAAATTTTTACGCAAAACAAAACAAGTGAAAAAGTCTACAACCATCCCCGAGATCTGGAGCCAATAGGTCATAAGCTTCTAAGAATGATACCAAGAATACTACTGTCATAATACAAAATCTCGGAACGAAGGACTAAGTAAAAAATAAGAAAGGGAAATAGAGATGTTGTGGACGCTGGACAGCTACCTCAATATCCCAACTCTGGCTCGCACGGAAATAAGATGAATAACCCTCGGTACCAGCACCTGAATCTGCACACAGAGGTGCAGGGATTAATGGTGAGTACTCCAACTCAGTAGTAATGAAAATAAGTCAAGTTTGAACAGTGAGAAAACACACAGGAGCAAATCACCGAATCACAATGAATAAAATATTGATTTCCAACAATGTATACATTTAGTCAAATATGCCTTAAAAGCCAGTTTTCAGAAAAATCCTTTGAACAGGTAAGATTTCCAGTGATTTCAGTAAAATACCCAAGAAGTATTAGTTTAAAGATGAAATGAATCATAAATAGTTACTCCGAAAAACAAGTATCACAAACCGCCCCTCGGGCAAATCATCACTCGGAATCCTTCACTCAGCATACCTCACAATCACTCAGTATTAGCCCCTCGGGCAACCTTACAGTCACTCATGTCTCCCAATAACTCGTCACTTGGCACTCGACACTCGACACTCGCACTCAGTAGGTATTGCGCTCACTAGGGGTGTACAAACTCCGGAGGGGCTCCTACAGCCCAAGCGCTATAAACATCCAAATCATGGCATCAACTCTGGCACTCGGCCTCTCACATATCATAACAATGTAACATGTTACGGCGTGCAGCCCGATCCAAAAATATCCTCACAATATTGGCTCTCGGCCTCACTCAGTCTGAAACACTCAAAATGCCACTCGGGGCACAAACAAACAGGGTTCTCGACCCAAAATAGTATTTTATATCATGAAATAATATCAACAAGTTTGAGTATCAAAAACAGTTCAACATGAATGACTGAGTGTAAAATCATAATTTTCACAATGAGGAATATCAGAAAAATAACCCCCAAGGGGTTTTAAACAGGTCGGCACGAGGCCCGGAACATGGCTACAACCCAATCATATCAAAAGCATGAAATAGGATTTGTCATGTGATTTAAAAGCAGTTATGCAACTCAATAGTTGCCTTGGGAAGAAACAATTGCAAATTCCCCAATTAGTACACGCCGCACACTCGCCATCCCGTGTGTGTGTCATTCCAAAATAGTGAAAAGATGCTAAGCCCGGGGTTTCATACCCTTAGGACAGGATTTATAGTCATTACTTACCTCAAACCAGCCCGAAAGGCTACTCCGCAATACTCTTGCCCCTCGAATCGTCTCCCAAATGCTCCGAGTCTATCAAAATCAGATTTATAACATCATAATATGCTAGGGAAACAAAACTCAATCGAAAACTATCAAAATTAGGCACAATTCCCGAAATTGGCCAAACCCGACCCCCGGGCCCACGTCTCGAAATTCGATAAAAATCACAAAACTAGAATCCTCGTTCTCATGAGTATACCCATATACAATTTTCCAAAATTCGACCTCAATTGCCCATTCAAATCATCAAACGAAATTCCCAAATTTTCCTCTCATTTTCCCCCAAATTCCACTTTGATTCCTCAAATTAGATGATAAAAATCAAGACTAATTCATGAAATAAATCCAAAAGTGATTGAGGAACACTTACTACAAGAATCCCACTGAAAATCTCCTCCAAATCCTCCTTCTCCCGAGCTCTCTAATGGTATTTTGAGTTATCGCCTAAAACCCTCGTTTTTGAAACTTACACTTTCTGCCCATTGTTTTCTTCATCGCGAACGCACCACATAGGCCGCATTCGCATAGAGAAATCCCAGCTGGCCCCTAGATTTCCTTTACGCGAACGCATCAAACGCAATGCGAACGCGAAGCACTGCTTTCCCGGACTTACGCGAACGCACCCCAGGCCCCGCGAACGCATAGGCTAATGGGCCTGGGGGTCCTCAGCTACCTTTACCCTATGCGAACGCACTGCCTCCCCTGCGTTCGCGATGGCCGGCTAACTCAACTCACCGCGTTCGCACCTCCAGATCGTGAATGCATAGAGGAAATTTTCCTCATAACCCAATGCCCCTATGTGAACACGGGACCACCTCCACGAACGCATAGGGTAAATTCCTGCTGCAGAAACACCAGCAAAATAACTAGTTCAAAAATCCAAGAATCACCCCGTTAGCCATCCGAAACTCACCCGAGGCCCTCGGGACCTCAACCAAACATACCAACACCTCCCATAGCCTCATTCAAACTTAGTCGAGCCTTCGAATCACCAAAAACAACGTAAAAACACCAAAATCACGTCAAATTCAAGCTTATGAACTTTGAAATTTCTAAATTTCACCAAAGATTCCGAAACCATCCAAAACTCATCCGATTGACCTGAAAATTTGCACACATATCCAAAATGACATTACGGACCTGCTCAAACTTTCAGAATTTCATTCCGACCCCGATAGCCTATTTTCCACTGCCGACCAGAAATCGCCAAAACTAATTTTCGCCAATTCAAGCCTAACTCTACACCGAACATCAAAACTTCATTCCGAACACACTCATAAGTCCAAAATCACCTAACAAAGCTACCTGAGCCATAAAATCCTCATTCCGAGATCGTACCAAGAAGTCAACTCCCAGTTGACTTTTCCAACTATAAGGCTACTTTAAGAGACTAAGTGTCTCATTCTCACTACAACCACTCCGAACCCGAACCACCTGACTCCAACACATCATAAGCAACTAAACCATGTATAACAAGGCAGAAACAGAAATAACGGTGCGAATTCTACGGAACGACCGGTCGGGTCGTTACACGTTGGCAATTAACTTCTTAATTGAACTAATTAACCTCTCATATAAATAAATTTCAGATGCGTCACCTACTGAGATTGAAAATTTATTTCATGTAATGATCATTATCTACTTCCATGAACATCCTCTGCATTGATGATGAGCGTTATCTAATTTATTTACTTTTTAGTTATTGTTTAATGTTCAGAAGTAATACAACCAAAACAAAATAAGTAAATTATAAGTGTATATGATAAAGGTCTTACATAAAGAACAGTCCGAAATACTAACCTTGCAATATAAGAATTGTGTTTAAATCGGAGAGAAGATGATGTATTTTCATATCTACACAATGAGTTACATATGCATTATTACTTGTATAAGTATTAATTAACTTAGCCAAACATTCTAATAACAACAAAGTATGGTAAAGTAAATTTTAATAACACAATTATAAATATAGTAAATCGATGATAGTGTCACTCACCATTTGTTACATCAGATAAAGGAGGATTTATAGAACATCGATGCATAGAGCTATTAGAACATGATTGGAAAATAAATTTGTCAACTGAATATATTTAAACAAAGATTTCGATGAGTAAGACATCCTCAAAGATTAGAAATGCTTTCTAGCACCTCCAGGAATGTGAGACCAATTAAGGAATTCATGATTTATCCTTAAAGTTAAAAGAAAATAATCAATTATCTTAAAATTTAGTCGCAATACTTGAAAATCGAGTGAAAATAACCTACACTATAGTTCCACTCCCTTTTAAAGTTTGCAACAGTTAGCGATGCGATGTTAAGAACATCGATTACTGTTTTACTTCTCCAACATACTTTATGTGATCAATTTCTTTTAGAAGCGAGGTGTATAAGAATACTTTATTCTACTTTTTACAGTAGATCAGTCACTATAGCGAATGCGTAACGTATACCTGAATTTTATATATCATCAGTGTCACCAAAATTATCTTCTTCCCCCATTTTTATATAGAGAAAATCATATATTATGATATATTTTTTTACGTTAATGGTCTATAGTTATACTTGCAGATCAAAAATACATAAAAATTATTGAAGAGATGGTAATCAAAGAACAAACCTTTTGTAACTGAGTTTCTTTTGCGATGTTTCTGATCTTGTATGTTGTTTCTACTTGTCTGGAAATGGGTGTTTTTTATTTTTTCATGAAGAAGGATCAGTGAAGCTGGATTTGTATGTCGTTTTTGAAAGAAATTGGAAGGAAGATGAAGTGGTTTGATGATTTTGACAGATGGAAAGTGGGAGTTTAAGAAAAGATCGACTTTTGTTGAGAAGAGCAAAAGGGTTTCTGACCAAGCAGTTTGAGTTCAGGTTAACCAAAGGAATCATTCAAGTGCTTTTTTTTTCTCCCTTATTCATACGTACATATATTTTAAAAAAAAATATTAACTAAAAAGTGACAATTGGAACGTAAGGTCATTGGAGATATTTGATGGACCATTGGGAACGTAAGGCAAACTTAATTTAGAATAGAAGAGATATAGAAATAATTCTGTGAATATTTTTTGTAGCTCTTATACTCATAGCTTGTATACATTTTATTTTTTCTGTCTCCACCAGAGAACTTCTGAAGTCCCGCCAACCCAATGGTCTATGGATTTTCTGGAGAGAACGTGATGATGCAGAGCAACTTCAGAATCACTTCTCCTTCAGTAAGAACTTACTATTTTTTATTTTCTCATAGATTTTTGGACGTTCTATTTGGTTTATGATAGGGAAGAAGAATTTTTGGTATTTGGTGGGGTTGAAATTATTTTGAGCTTTATACATGGGATGAGATTCAGCCAAGTATTTTCTGAGATACACTGCCAAATTCAGCTTCATTACTAAAAAAAATTGTTTTTTATACTTTTTGGGATATTCTAGCAGTTTGTATCCGTTTTGAGAGGGGAGTCTTATCGTAACTGGTAAAGTTTTTGCCATGTTGTAACGAACCGATCGGTCGTTTTGCGTTCTAGAACCCCGTGCCCCTAAATGAGACTTTCCGTAGTTACTTTTTCTGATTTATGACTTGCGGGGACGGGTGGTTCTAGGTTTGGAGGAGTTTGGAATGGTATATGAACACTTAGTTCCTTAAGGTTGGCCTTAAAGGCCAAGTTTGACTTCGGTCAACATTTTTGGTAAACGACCTTGGAATCGAGATTCGAAGGTTCCGGTAGGTTCGTATGATGATTTCGGACTTGAGTGTGTGTTCGGAACGGGTTTTGGATGACCCGAAAGCGTTTCGGCGCCAAATAGTGAAATAAGGCTTCCTTAAGTTAAAACTTGAGGTTTGCAACGTGTTTTTGTGTTATCGAGGTCCAAATAGAATTTCGGGACCGGAAATAGTTCTGTTATGTCATTTATGACTTGCTCGCAAAATTTGGTGTCATTCCGAGTAATATAGGTACGTTTCGGCGTGTTGAAAGTGAATTCAAGAACTTAAAGTTCCTAAGTTTGATACAATAGTTTTTGGGGTATGATTTTTAGATTTAGCGTTGTTTCGGATGTTCCGAAGGCTCAAGCGAGTCCGTATTATGATTTAGGACTTGTTGGTGTATTTGGACGGGGTCTCGGGTGGGCCCGGATGCCTTTCTGTGATGACCCAAAGGGTCATTTTAAAATTTAGACCCAATTCTAGGCTTATTGGCCATAAATAGACTAATTTTAAATACATTAATTTGCGTGCACAGTTCGGGCGTGAAACCGGAAAGCTTTTATGTTAAAATATGAGAAATAGTAATTTCTAGAGTTAAAATTTGATTATAGTTGACTTTGATCAATATTTTGAGTAAACGGACTCGGATCTGTGTTACGACGATCCCGAGAGGTCCGCAATAAAATATGGGACTCAGGCGTATGCCCGAAAATGAATTCCGAGGTCCCAAGCCTTAAAAATTATTTTTTGAAAGAAATTATTTTGCTGAAATATTTATGAAATAAAGAAAAGAATTAATGTTTGAAATCATTGGTATCGGGCCCGTGTTTTGGTTTCGGAGCCCGATACAAATTTGTTATGATTTTTAGGCATTGCCTGTGAAATTTGGTGAAAAACGGAGTTCGTTTGACGATTCGGACACCCGGTTGAAAAGTTATGAACTATAAGTGTTCTTGAGGAAAATAATGAGTTTTGAGGTTTAATTCATAGTTTTACATGTTATTTTCATGATTTGATCGTACGAGCAAGTCCGTATGATTCTTTTAGACTTGCATGCATGTTTGGTTTAGAGCCTTGAGGGCTCGGGTGAGTTTCAAATAGGTTTGGGTTGTGTTGCGCTCGTTCTTTCTTATGCTTCGACGTCGTTTCTTCAAGCATAAATGATATCATATTGAACAAATGAGATCTGATTTCTGTTTTGAATGAAGTATTAGATTTGTATCATAATTATGAACTCATAGCAAAAAGAATCATCGAATTTGGACATCGTAGGAGGATTTTATGGGCATTTTACTAAGGTTGCCAGATTTTTCAGGTTAATTACGAAATTGCCATTGACAACGTATTAAAAATCTGCACTATTTGCAAATATTAAAACATACATATCTCCTTCATTATAAGGTAAAATGGAGTGATTCAAAAGCCTAACTTGATTAGAATTTCACAAGGAATCCATTGGAGACATAAAAATCGAGTTTTATGATCGTTTGGCATGAGAAACGAGGTAGAATAGCTGGCAGAAAAATATATATATAACAGACAGATTTCTTCTTCTTCAAATTTTCGAACCCCAAAGCCCATTGTTTTTCATCACTTTTAAATCAATTCTTTCCAAAAAATTGGATAATAATCAAAAAAATAGAAAAGAAAAGAGACGACTTCTTTCTTCTTATTGCATGTCAACCTATTCATTGTGGATTAATCGAAGTTAGGCTTTGACAACCCTGGCTTCTAACCAGGGGTTAGGTTAGGGGTGGCTCAAGCACATGCGGGATTTAAAATCAAAATTTAATATAAGGCCTAAATTTTTAAAAGAAAATTATAAGATATAATTTATTTGAAGTCTATTCTTTTAACTTTTTGAGATAAAAAATTGTTAGTAATTTTTTTTATAGTCGATTTTCTCTAATAATTCCTATTCAATTAATAATATAGCAAACTTATTTAATATTTCTTGAGATATTGTTATCTTAGATAAGATTTTAGAGGGTAATAGCAGTATAGAACTATCGGAAGCTTAAAAGTATTGTTGAACACTTAACTAAACAAATCTTGGAGAAAGAAGGTGAGTAATGAAATTTTGGAGAAAGGAGGTGAGTAAGAATATTAAAGAGAAAGAAAGAAATATATAGGGTTTCTGAAATATGAAGAGATTGGGGAAAGAAAGATTGATTTGGACAAATTAAGAAGGGAGAGTAAAATTTTGACACGTAATCTAATGAAATGAGTAAAAAATTAAAACGTTGGAATTAATCATTTGCCCGTTTTTAAGTAAGTCAAACTATTACTTTATTTATATATTTAAAGAGCTTATAAAATTCTATTTTTGTGTTAAAAGTACTAAATTTATTTTTTAAATAGCTATAAACCTATTATTTTTAAAATGTGAGCGTCTAAGGCACAAGCCTTACTATTCATAACTTTAGAGTCGGTCATGGGCAAGGTGAAGACTACCTTCTCTTTGCCACTAAGATTTGTTTCATTCATGAAAGAATTAATTTAAATAGTCGTCCATCCAATCGCTTTAATTAAAAATAATAAGTAAATATATAATATGTATTTTTTTATAGTATGTGTGTAACTATATATATTAATATATAATTTATGTATAGCTATTTGTAAAAACCCCGTTGTTCATCAAATATCTTCCCCAAGTCATAGGTAATCAATTCTAAATTTTACTTTTTCAATTACTCATTGTTTTTCATCACTTTTAAATCAAAAACTAAGAATTTTCATGGTAAAAATTGAGGGTTTGGGTAGAATTAGGGAATTTTGTAAAAATTGAATCTTTACCTCGAATTGAGGTCGGATTTCGAAACTAATTGTATATTTGGGTTTGTGGGTGAATGGGTAAACGTAATTTTGTCTGAACCCCGAGGTTAGACCAAGCGGGCTCGGGGTCGAGTTTTCAATTTTTTTATAGAAAACTTAGGAAAAATTATAATTTTCAATAAAGTTAGTTCCTTTAGCCTTAATTAATGATATTGAGTCAATTATGATAAGATTCGAGCAAGTTAGAGCAAGATTCTAAAGGAAAAGATGTAATTGAGCAGTGAGTGGCCTGCGAAATTGAGGTAAGTGTTTGGTCTAACTTTGACGTGAGGGAATAGGAATCCCACTTGTTTGCTATGTGAAAAGCATGGGCGTGGTTTATAAGTGAGGGGACGAGTATCTATGCACCACCCAATTTGCTTGTTAAGCATGATCCCTTTCCCTTTCCCGACTTAATTGATTCTTGTCTTAATTGTTCTATGTCCGTTATTATTTCTATGACTTCTTGGTATTGTTATTTTATTATTAGATATTGTTGTGGTTATTTTGGAAAGAGTATTGGTTGTTTTAGCAATATTCCTTGTGGTACAAAAAGGTTGAGCGATTTGGCATTGTTTTTACGAATTATATATATATATATATATATATATATATATAT
>ML287843.1:0-11583 GCA_005239495.1 Nicotiana undulata
TGAAAGGCTTGGCTTGAACTGTGAAAGTTTTTGATGAATAAACAAAATTGGTGTGATAAGGGGACTGTGATAAGGGGCTGTGATAAGGGTGGATAATTGATTGTGATATTGTGAATAGGTGGGATTGGGTTGCACGCCGAAACAAGACAATGATAAGGGAGAATATGCATGTTTTACTGTGTATAAAATAAAGGCTGTAACACTCATTGTTTTATTGTCATTATTTCATACTCTACTTTTACTATTATTTTAAAGTGAAACTTGTTCTGTTTACAATTGGTCGAGACATAAATATTGTGAAAGGCTTTGACTTGAAAGGCGGTGATAAGGGGGCTGTGATAAGGGGGNTACCACTTTATATTACTATTTTTCATATTTTGGTACTACTTTTATTTAAAGTTAAAGTTTGAAAACTTGGAAATCAATTGAGAGTTTGTTATAGTTGAGGCCTGGAAAAGGAGGCTGAGTTATTTCATTGTTATTGCAATACTCAATTATTTGTTTAGATTTTCTTCTTGTTTTATATTTATTGTCTCAGTTATATTTTTCTTGTTCGTGTAGAATTGTTTTATTGCGTTATTGTATATATTATTGTCACAGGTTATATGTTGTTAATGCCCCGCCGTAGCCTCGTCACTACATCGTCGAGGTTAGGCTCGGCACTTACTCAGTACATGGGGTCGGTTGTACTGATACTACACTCTGCACTCTTTTGTGCAGATCCAGGTATCGACCAGCAGTAGAGATATTTAGAGAGGCTATTCATTTGTTCGGAGACACAAGGTATATTTGTCGGCGTTCGCAGATCTCGAGAGTCTTCTCCTATTTCCATAAATGCTATTTTATTTTATTCAGAACAGTTACATTGTTTCTTTCAACCCAGTATTTGTAGTATTCTTTAGTAGTTCATGAATTGTGACACCAGACCCTGGGTAGTCTTAGAGTTATTTATATACTTAGTTCGTGGTTCGTCTTATTTAATTGCTTATTCTTTTATATTTGGAGTATCTCATTGGAAATCATTTAAATGAAGTTTACTTTTAATTTATTTATTTATGCTTAAGTAAATAATCAAAGGAAATTAGTTAATCGAATTCTAACATTGGCTTTCCTAGCAAGTGTGGTGTTAGGCGCCATCACGATCCCTAAGGTTGGGAATTTGGGTCGTGACAAGTTGGTATCAGAGAACTAGGTTGTTTAGGTCTCACAATTCACGAACAAACTTGGTAGAGTCTGAAGGATCGGTACAGAGACGTCTGTACTTATCTCGCAGAGGCTAGGAAGTTAGGAACAATTTCACTTCTATTATACTCTATCGTGCGAATTTATTCTACCATTGATGATTGAAATTTTCTATTCTTGTCCTCACAGAAATCTCGACAACACGCAAAGAGTCTACAACCGGACAAGAGGTGAAGACCCAATGACAGCTACGATTAGGGGAAGAGACAGAAGCGGAGCTTAGTCTAAAGCTCGAACATCAGCACTTATTGTACAGTCTCAAATGGATCTAGACGCGGAGGTTCTAACTCATTCAGTACATGTTGGACTAGCCCATATCATAGAAGGACTTATAGCTACTCCAGTGTTGCATAACAAGGGAATAGTTAAAAGCAACGGGGTTGATTTATATGAGCTACGAAGTTTAACATTGTGAATTATCAGGCATTGAGACCTATGACTTCGTGCCAAGTGGGGAAGTCCATTGTCAAGGAATAGATTGCGGGGTCATGTGTTATATCGGTTTTGGCCTGGAATGTATAAGGCATGAGGTTTTGCAAGAGATAAAGTTGGGACTTGTGATATGTCTGCCTCCTTAATAACCCTATACCTCAATACCAAAGGAGTTATATAGACAACTTTAAATCTACAGAAGGTCTACTCAGCGTGGAAGTCACGGTTGCGGATTTTGGGGTGCTCTAGAGGGAGTACAGTGGTTGACGAGCTTCTAGACTATATGGTTTGTGCCAAGAATTATCTGTGTAGAGCTTTACTTTTGTGATCATTGTGTGTCAATAGAGATGAGAGTTACCCCAAAAGAATAATGAAAAGTATATGAATAGAAGGGGTAGCTCAGCAGTGTTGAGTTAGCATAGTAAAAGAAGAAATTGGCCGCCGATGTTTGTGACAAGCCTATGAAGAGGGTGACAACCAATGCAACATCAATTACTTGACCCAGTTCTCATAAATGTTTTTGAAAGAGTTTGTTTCTCAAACTTTCCACTTTGCGTGGCGCATAAGGTTTGGACGGTTGCGTCAGGTCATATGACGGTGTCAAAATATGCCATCATGTTTGATAAGTTATCCTGTGATACTCCTACTTCGATTCATATAGCCAGAGAGCAGGTCCACATACTCATTAAAGGACTCAGTTATGATTGTAAAATTTTTGGACGACTCAGGGCAGGTTGATACTTCATTTCGGCTAGTGATAGAAATTGTCCTAGACTTGGGAGAGTCATATTTCATCAGAACACTCAGGCTACGTGCCCCATTGCAGTTACAACTCAACTTACATGTCAAAGGTGGAGGTCAGACTCCTAGAGGTGGAGACTCAGCCTGTTGGTATATTTTCTATGGTAAAGCTGAGGTCATTACATTAAATGGTGTCAATACAAGAACAATCTCTAATTATTATAAAGTGATGATTTCCTAAACTTAATACGGTTATGCGTAACTAATAAAATTATTCTAATATGCTCTACTCTCGGGTGAGCCTCGTAACTCAAAAATCTACTTGTGTGAACACTAGTATTGAGAAATTCTATGGAGATAGCTATGTCTATCATTACGTGTTGTAATTTTGTTTAACAGAAAATATTTGAAAGAAGAAAATGGAATGTTTCGATTGGCGGTGTGCATATTACTTGTGATTCAGAATTGAGGGCGAGATCCTCGCATTTTGATATGATTTGGTATGTTTAAATCGGGCTATGAGCTGCGATGGAAGTTATGTAGGGACGAGGTCCTTGTGATGGAAATTCTTGTGTTTAAAGTCTCCCTTGTGAATTAAAACTTTACTATTGTACTGGTAGGGAGTCATGCATGTTAGGCTTATTCAACAATTTATGTATAAAATAATGATAATGATCATAATAATAAATGAATAAATAATAATAATAATAATTAAATAATTAAAGAAAGAAAGAAATTAATTAATTAACTGTGTATAATTTGCCAAATCCGTGTCAGAATTATTGAGCTTTGACCTGCGAGGTATGTGCCGCCCATGTGGCGTTAAATGAGACACGTTAAGTCGGGTATATAATTATGAGGTCTTCATGAATCGCACCTCGTCATCAGTATTGTGAAGGTTGAAAGGGGATTATTGTTAACGTGGAGCTGTTGATAATTCTGTAATTGGCTATGAACAACTATTAAGAAAATAGAGGCGGTGAGTATAGGCAGCCTTGTGTATATTCCAGTTGGTGAGATGTCGTTAGCTTCAAACATTCAAACGTTAGCTAATCAGTTCGTGAGGTTGGATATTTCCCCCAGCAGTGTTCTAGCTCGTACAGTCGCTCGGTCTTCTCTAATCGAGCATATCCGGAAGCGGCAGGATGGTGACCCACATTTGGCTGTTCTTAGGGAAACAATTCGACACGGTGATGCCAAGCAAGTTATAGTTGGAGATGATGGTGTTTTGAGGATACAAGGTCGGTTATGTTTGCCTAATGTTGATGGCCTTCGTGAGCTGATCCTTGAAGAGGCTCACAGTTCTAAGTATTCTATTCACCCAGGGGCAGCTAAAATGTACCAAGATTTGAAGCAACATTATTGGTGGAGAAGGATTAAAAAGGACATGGTGGCGTATATGGATCGTTGCTTAAATTGTCAACAGGTAAAATACGAGCATTGAGATGGCTCCTTATGAGGCATTCTATGGTAGACGACACAGATCGCCATTCGGATGGTTGGAGCCGGGAGAGGCTCGGTTGTTGGGTACAGACTTAGTTCAAGAGGCCTTAGGTAAGGTCAAGGTTATTCAAGAGAGACTTTGTGCAGCTCAGTCTAGGCAAAAGCGTTATGCCGACCGTAAGGTTCGTGATGTGGCATTCATGGTTGGAGAGATATTATTGCTTCGTTTGTCGCCCATGAAGGGTGTTATGAGATTTGGAAGAAGGGTAAGTTGAGCCCTACGTTTATCGGGTCGTTTGCGATTCTTGATAGAGTGGGGGAGGTAGCGTATAGACTTGCGTTGCCTCCAGGGTTATCCTCAGTTCATCTTGTATTCCATGTGTCTATGCTCTGGGAATACCATGGTGACCCATCCCACGTGTTAGACTTCAGCTCTGTCCAATTGGACAAAGACTTGACTTATGGGGAGGAGCCGGTAGCCATTTTAGACCGGCAGGTTCGTCAGTTGAGATCTAAGAGTTGTCCTTCAGTTCGAGTGCAGTGGAGAGGCCAGCCCGTTGAGGCAGCTACTTGGGAGTCCGAGTCGGACATGCAGAGTAAATATCCACACTTGTTTGCAAATTCAGGTAATCTTCTATGTCCGTTCGAGGACGAACGTTTGTTTTAGAGGTGGAGATTGTGATTACCTAAGGGGTCATTTTATGAATTTAGACTCCGTTCTAGGCTTATTAGCCATAAAAAAAGTTAGTTTTAACTACCTCTATTTGCGTGCATAGTCCGGGCATGAAACCAGAAAGCTTTTATGTTAAAATATAAGAAATAATAATTTTTAGAATTAAAAATTTAGTTTTAGTTGACTTGAGTCAACATTCTGAGTAAACATACTCGGATCTGTGTTCCGACGATCCCGAGAGGTCCACAGTAAAATATGGGACTTGGGCGTATGCCCGGAATTGAATTCCGAGGTCCCAAGCCTTAGAAATCAATTTTTGAAAGAAATTATTTTGCTGAAATATTAATGAAATAAAGAAAAGAATTAATGTTTGAAACCACTGGTATCGGGCCCGTATTTTTGTTTCGGAATCCGGTACTGATTTGTTATAGTATTTGCATACTATATGTGAAATTCGGTGAGAATCGGAGTTTATTTGACGTGATTCGGACGTCCTGTTGAGAAATAGTGAAAGTTAAGTGTTCTTGAGAAAAATGATGAGTTTTGAGGTTAAATTCATAGTTTTACATGTTAGTTTCATGATTGGATCGCACGAGCAAGTCCGTATGATACTTTTAGACTTGCGTGCATGTTTGGTTTAGAGCCCTGAGGGCTCAGGTGAGTTTCAAATATGTTTGGGTTGTGTTGCGCTCGTTCTTTCTTATGCTTCGACGTCGTTTCTTCAAGCATAAATGATATTTTATTTAACAAATGAGCTCTGATTTCTATTTTTGAATGAAGTATTAGATCCGTATCGTAATTACGGACCCTTAGCAAAAAGAATCATCAAATTTGGACATCGTATGAGGATTTTATGATCATTTTACTAAGGTTGGCAGATGCTTCAGGTTAATTAAGAAATTGCCCCTGACGGCGTATTAAAAATCTGCACTAATTGCAAATATTAAAACCTATATATCTCCTTCATTATAAGTCCAAATGGAGTGATTCAAAAGCCTAACGTGACTAGAATTTCACAAGGAATTCAATTGGACACATAAAAATCGAGTTTCGGGATCATTTTGCATGAAAAACGAGGAAGAATAGCTAACAGAAAAATATATATAAAACGGGCAGACTTCTTTTCTTCAAATTTTCGAACCCCACAACCCTAGGAACGAATTTCTTCACCAAATATCATCCCCAAGTCATAGGTAATCAATTCTAAACTTTACTCTTTCAATTACCCATTGTTTTTCATAACTTTTAAATCAAAAACTAAGAATTTTCATGGTAAAAATTGAGAGTTTGGGTAGAATTAGGGAATATTATAAAAATCGAATCTTTACTTCGAATTGAGGTCGGATTTAGAAATAAATTGTATATTTGGGTTCGTGGGTGAATGGGTAAACGTAATTTGGTTCGAACACCGAATTTAGACCAAGCGGGTTCGGGGTCGGATTTTCACTTTTTTTTATAGAAAACTTAGGAAAAATTATATTTTTCAATAAAGTTAGTTCATTTAGTCTTAATTAATGATATTGAGTTAATTATGATTAAATTCGAGCAAGTTAGAGCAAGATTCTAAAGGAAAATATATAATTGAGTTGTGAGTGGCCTGCTAAATTGAGGTAAGTGTTTGGTCGAACTTTGACTTTAGGAAATAGGAACCCCCACTTGTTTGCTATGTGAAATGCATGGGCGTGGTGTATTTCCTTACTTGTTAACTTGTGAAGATCACGTGTTTCCTTCTTGTTTACTATATTTGTACTTAGGCCTCCATTATGCTAGTTAATGGAAATCATAACCCCTTTTTCCTAATTGTGGTCATTACATCAGTGCTCTCTGCTTAGTCTGTTACTAGTGTTCTTCTGTACATTCTCGTTTATTATTATTGCTTGAATATTCCCTTCCTTGTCATTTTTATTATCGGTATTTCTATCATTTGGTTGGTACTGTTTTACGCATATATGGTGCGGATGAGATAAATACACGAAGGGTGTTGTCGTGCCGTTAGACTTGATGTCTTGAGTACTTTATCACACTATGAAAGTATATGAGGTGATTGTTGTGGTTCATGGGCTTTCGTTTTAAGGAAAGGGCCGGTTGACATATTGGAAACTGTTAATTATGATTTTTTCTGATACTCTTTTATTTCCTGTTGCAGTCGCATTGTGTACTCTATTCTATTATTCTGTCTTTTGGTTCTATTGGTAGTTTACATTATAGTGTTTATTAATGAGTATCTTTTAACTAAAAATCTCGTCACAACTTCGACGGGGTTAGTCAAGATACTTACCAGTACATGGGGTCGGTTGTACTGATACTGTACTTCTGCACACTTTGTGCAGACTATTGGAGCAGAGCTGCTGAAGAAGTTGGGGGGTGACCCTGAAGATGATCGTGTATTCTGTATAGAAGCTGCCACTTGTCCTTGGTAGTTTTAGATATTATTAATCTATTAATGTAGTTTTCAAACAAAATATGTATTTATTCATACCAGCTTTGTATATTCTAAGTCTTAGAAGCTCATGATTCGTACTACCAGCTCTTCGGTAAATTTGTAAAAGTTCCGATAAATCCTAATTTAATTTTCGATAAGTTTATTTGAGTATTTTTTTTATTAATTGGCTTATCTAGCGGGTCAAGTTAGATGCCATCATGATCTGTGATTTTTGGATCGTGACACCCAGCTCCAACTCACTCTTCGCGTTCACGAGAGTACATCCGCGAACGCGAAGAAGGAAATTAGATAACAACTAAAGCTGAAGAAAACCAGATATTTTCTAAGTCCAAAACCATTTGTAGCCTATCCAAAATTTGCCCGAGCCCTCGGGGCTCCAAACAAATTATGCACACAAGTCCAAAAGCCTCAAAGAACTCGCTCGCGTGATCAAAACACCAAAATAACGCCTAGAACTACGAATCGGACACCAAATCAAAGGAAATTTTCATGAAAATAAAATTTCTATTTTCACAACTGAACGTAATCACGCCAAATCTTCATTTCTCACCAAATTTGACAGACAAGTCATAAATATAATAGCGGACCTATTCCGAGCTCCGGAACCAAAATACAGACCTGGTATCAACAAGACCAAACATAAGGTGAATCTTAAAAATCATTAAACTTTCAAATTTTCAATTCTAAAGAAAATAAAATCAATAACTCGAGTTAGGGACCTCCAAATATGATTTCGGGCATATGCCCAAGTCCCAAACTACGATACGGACCTACCAAGACCGTCAAAATACGGATTTGGGTTCGTTTGCTCAAAAGGTTGATCAAAGTCAACTCAAATAAATTTTTAAGGCAAACTTCTTATTTCTATCAGTTTTTAACGTATAAGCCTCCCAGAAGAACACCCGGGCTGCGCACGCAAATTGAGAAAGGTTAAATTGAGGCATTTGAGGCTTCAAAACACATAATTAGGTTCTAAAACATAAGATGACCTGTCGGGTCATCACAAGAAGAGGCTGATTAATTAGCCAATCAAGAAATTTCTTACTGTATTTTGAGTTGTATCAAGAGTATGACTCCCCTACTATATAAAGGGGGTCTGATCATTTGTAAATTACATTACATTTTTACGCAATACAAAACAATACATTGCCTTCTTTTAGCTTTCAATATTTTGTTACTCTGTTCTTACATAAGTGGAATCTCCACTTGGTTTGAGGGTGACCTAACTCAAGGGCCAAGGTTGTACGATTCGTTTGGTTTGCATTTATTTTTTTTAAAGTCAATTCCAATATTAATTTATATATTTTCTCAGTTTGTGCCAAGCAATATCATGTATCCTTAAAACCGCGTATAAATTCAATTGTTATCCGTTTTTAGGGTAAACACAAACATTCTAAAATACGATTATCTTCGAACTTCTTCAATTTTGGTATTTTTATGCAAATCTTAAACATTAAGATTCATTTTCAATAATAAATTCTTCAAATCCAGTTTAATTGTTAAACTGATCAAATTTGACACCAGAAAAGCAAAGCCAGCCTAGCTATTTGGGACAAACGGAGCATTTCTAATTGCTCAAAATTGGGACATAGACTATGACTTGGATAAACTTAAAAAAATAATAATAGTTGAGGCAATATGAAACTGCCAACTTACTGATGATTAATTTGACTTTTTTGGCTTTTGTATTTTGTTGAACTTTGAGTAACGTTCAATCGATTGAAATATTGCTAATGCGTAAGGAACATTTTAATTGTGTTTTGATTCATTGAATGTTTGCTTCTTCTATATGTGATACAAGCTTGCGTTGACTTTTTAGGGTGTCACTTTTCTTTCAAGTGCCTTATCCTAAAGGTACATTTTGGAAGATTGGAACGCAATATATTCCTCTTGCTGGAAAATTATAAGAAGGGAACTGCTTAAAAGTTCACTCGATTTTCTCTCTTTTCTTCCGGCGGAGAGTACAGCAATATATTACGTAAGAATTTAAAAATAAATAAATACTTTTATAACTTATGATCATAAATATGTCATTAAATTTACGTGGCTGTAAAAATATGCCAATAAGAGTTAAATGAGAACTTTAAAATTAAATATATATTTTCATGTTTAGAAAAATATCATTTATTTTTCAAAGACCAATAAGGAAATATTGTCACATAAAATAAAAGTAAGAAAGTAATATTTAAACTTAGATGTTGAACTCAAATTTCATAAGAAATTAATTGAAAAAATTACATTAAGAGCTCCCTTTAAAAACTTTACGACCAAATTAAAATGCTCCGTTTTATAAAATATTACAGAATAATGTCCCAATTCAAACGTTTTGAAGATATTAGGGCAAAGGACATAAATACCCCACTACTAGGACTTTATGACAACCTCTGCCACTAAAATTTAAGGACCCGTTTGGCCATAAATTTTGCCAAATAAACTTGGGTTTCATTTGGCAAACACATGTTTGGCCATAAAATTTACCTATATTTTGGCAAAATTCCAAACCCCAATTCCAAAACCAACTCAATAGCTGGTTTTGGATCAAATACACATGTTTTTCCAAAATAAATTTGGGAAATATGTTTTGAAAATGTATGTTCATACACATTTTCATCTTCAAGCCAAACTTCACCCAAAACAGATTTTTCAAAATAAATTTGGGAATCTATGACCAAACGCTAGCTAAAAGGGAAAAAGGCTGTTATTATCCCTGTACTATTGTAAATAGTATATGTTTGTCCTCCGTTTCACTTTACGTCCAAAACACATCCTACCGTTAACAAACTTGATAGAATTGCCCCTAACTCTAACGTCCCTCCACCGTGGCAGCTGACCCCCCTCAATTTTTTTCACATTAGCTGCCATGCCAGCTGCCAAGTCATTAATTACTCCACCCCTTTTCTTATTAAAATATCATCATCTTCTTCTCCCTCACACTCCCTCGCCTTCCAACTTTACCAATAGTCATTATCCCTATTCAAAAATCACTGCTCCTCGCACTCTATCATCATTTAGAAACACCAAACAAAGAACCAATTTACTCTTAAGGTCGCAAATGCTTAACTAAAGAAACAAAAAAAAATTAAAAAATAATAGAAACCAATAATAGATTGTACCATAATTTCCCTTTCCATAACCTTGGTCGCATAGAAACGGTATAATAAATTAAACTTGCAAATTTACAATTAAGATTCAAAAATTTCTTTCCTGAAACACTACTCTAAGTTTTTAGGTTTACCAATACCACCACTATAACACATAGATTTCTTCATCAAAATTCAAAAAATAAACAAAAAAAAGGCAAAATCACTTGAAAGTTTAAGTTAGCATCTATTAAAAAGTCCAATTCTTAACTACAAATATAACTCTAAGCTGGCGAGTTCGGATTCGAGAAAACAAAGACAATAATTTTTGTGGTTTTTACTCGATCACCGACAAGATACTGGTGGTGAAGCTACTTCTACCCTCTTTTCTTATTTTTGTACAGATCTATGCATGTGTGTTCATGTTTTCCTCTGACTTTGGAATTTTGTCGAGCACCTGGCGTGGTCGACTCTGCAGAATTTATTTTCTTCATATTCGAGAAGATTGACCCGTTGTTGTTGTTGTTGTTGTTGTTGTCGTTTGAGGTGTTGGGAGCAATCTCCTCATCAGCAGAAATCATTTCGCATTGGTTTTGGTCGATTTGGACGGTCGGAACTCCATTTCCGGCCACCTGGTGCTCATCGAAGAGTTGCAAAGGTTTGGGGACGACAATTGGCACGGTGGAATGGCCTGAAATTTGGTGGGGAGCTGGTATTTGACTTGGAGAACAATCTCCATGACTTGGAATCTCACAGTTTGGCCCATAATTGCAGATGATGGAGAATCGGAGACGCTCTCAAAAATATCTTTCTTTTTTGTTCTCTTCTTTTTCTTCTTACTCTGATTGTACAATGAGGCCATAGTTGTGGCTAATTCCTTTGTACCACTCTTTCTCCGCTGAAGCTTTTGAGGCTTTTCCACCAGAGGTGATGGCTGCTCGCTTAGCGGCGACGATGATGGCAATGATGTCGGTGGTGAAGGCTCTTATTTTTCGTTGAGCTCAACTGAAATGGGGTCTGTGGGGTTTTAACTTGGTGGGGTTAATTAATGACTTGGCAGCTGACATGGAAAAAGTTGAGGGGGTCAGCTGCCACGGTAGAGGGACGTTAGAGTTCGGGAAATTGTCAAGTTTGTTAACGATAGAGTGCGTTTTGGATGTGAAGTGAAACGGAGGACAAACATGTACTATTTACAATAGCACAAGTGATAATAATGGCCCTTTTCCCAATTTAAAATGATCATAGATTCCTCAAAATTTCTTCCCATGTATTGACTTTTCTTCCACTAAATATGGATATCATAAATTGGAATTCAAAGAACCTAACAATTATAGTAGCTTCTCCGCATAAAATTGATAATAATAATAATAATAATAATAATAATAATAATAATAATAATAATAATAATAATAATAATAATAATAATAATAATAATAATAATAATAATAATGTTGCTCCTTAGAAACTGTAACGACCCAGCCGGTCGTTTTGTGTGTTGGGAATCCGTTCCCGTAAATGACTCTTTCCAT
>ML287845.1:7678-59505 GCA_005239495.1 Nicotiana undulata
ACATGCCGTGCTGATTGTTGATTATTTATCGCACGAGGGGACATGCCGTGCTGATTGTTGATTATTTATCGCACGAGGGGACATGCCATGCCGATTGTTTATTATACACGAGGGGACATTTCGTGTCGAGTGATTTTACTATTTATGCACGAGGGGACATGCCGTGTCCAGTGATTGTGAGATTATGCACGAGGGGACATGCCGTGCCTTTTGTTGTTCATTATTTGTTCTGAGACGTTAAATCCCTTCTTTTACTTCTACATTTCAGTTATTACCCTGTTCTACTGTGCTAGTAATTGTTGCCCCTTTATCCCCAACATGTTCTCCCCGTATCTGTTTTTACTTGTTTATTTCCGTCGATATTTCCTGTTGTTATATAGAATTGCACAGGTATGTATTTGTTGTCGGTCCTAGCCTCGTCACTACTTCGCCGAGGCTAGGCTCGACACTTACTCAATACATGGGGTCGGTTGTACTGATGCTACACTTGCACTTCTTTATGTTATGCAGACTACACAGCCAGACCCGGTGGTCACTGACGGAGAGTGCATTTCATCAGTTCATTCAGGAGACATCGAGGTAGACCCGCAGACGTTCGTGGGACTTTGCGTCACCTTCTACCCTTCTCTTTCAGTTCTGTCTTATTCTATAGTTTCAAAGACAGTCATATGTACTTATTTTCAGACCATTGTGTTTAGTAATCTCATAGACAGTTCATGAGTATATGACACCAGTTCAGGGTTATATTTATGGGTTTTATTTCGAAGCTTGCTATATTATTTTGAACTTAGATAACCTTCATATTGTTGACCACCGTTGGCTTAGTTATCTTGTTCTTTTAGTCGTTAATGAGTTTATTTCGTTCAAATGTTGGCTTGTCTAGCGGGTTCAACGTTAGGCGCCATCACAGCCTGAAGGTGGGATTTCGGGTCGTGACAGCGACCCCTTTCCGCATATGCGAACTTCGCCCCTGCGCTCTTTTTCCGCAGGTGCGGAACACCAGAAGAATTTGCACCAGCAGATTTTCAGCAACTCTTCAACAACAAAAACCCATCCGCTAACCATCCGAAACACACCCGAGGCCCTTAGGACCTCAACCAACAATAACAACGGTTCACATACCAACATACGAACTAAGTCGAGCCTTCGGAACACTCAAAACAACATCAAAACACTAAATCAACCTCAGATTCAAGCCTAAGAATTTCTAAACTTCCAATTTCCGCAAACGACGCCGAAACCTACAAAACCTCGCCCGAATACTCTCAAATTTGCACACACGTCACAAATGACATTACGGTCCTACTCCAACTCCCGGAATTCCATTCCGACTCCGATATAAAAAATTTCACTGCCGATCGGAAATCACCAAATTTCCACTTTCACCAATGCAAGCCTAATTCTACCACGGACCTCCAAATTACATTCTGAACACGCTCCTAAGTCCACAATCACCTAACGGAGCTATCTGAACCATTAAAATCCCAATACGAGATCGTTTACTCATAAGTCAACATTCGATTGACTTTTTCCCACTTAACCTTCTAAAATAGAGACTAACTGTTTCATTCCATTCCAAAACCACTCCAGACCCGAACCAACCAACCCAATGCAACATGATATTTTTAATAACACATAAAGAAGCAGAAATGGGGGAAACGAGGCTATAACTCTCGGAACGGCGGGCCGGGTCATTACATTCTCCCCCTCTTAAAAAAATGTTCGTCCTCGAACGAGTCTAGAAACATACTTGGAGTCTCAAATAGGTGTGGATATCTGAACCGCATCTCCCGCTCGGTCTCCCAGGTGGCTTCCTCCACATGCTGCCCTATCCACTGCACCTTTACCGAAGCTACATCCTTTGACCTCAACCTTCGAACCTGCCAATCCAAAATAGCCCCCGGCTCTACATCTTCGGTCATATTACCCTCCAATACATGGGACGGATCGCCAACATACTTCCAAAGCATGGAAACATAGAATACCGGATGCACACTCGACAAACTGGGTGGCAAAAAGCAAGCTTATAAGCCACCACCCCTATCCTCTGAAGCACCTCGAATGGCCTAATGAACCGGGGGCTCAACTTTCCCCTCTTCCCAAACCTCATAACACCCTTCATGGGTGATACCTTCAGAAAAACCTTCTCCCCAACCATAAATGACACATCACAGACCTTCCTGTCCGCATAGCTCTTCTGCCTAGACTGCACCGTGCGAAGCCGCTTCTGAATCAATTTCACCTTATCTAAAGCATCTTGAACTAAGTTTGTACCCAAGAGCCTAGCCTCACCCGGCTCATACCATCTAGCTCGGCTGATAACTATTATTATAAGCAAACTCCGTGAGTGGCAGAAACTGGTCCTATGAATGCCCAAAGTCAATAACACAAGCGCACAAAATGTCCTCCAATATCTGAATAGTGCGCTCAGACTGCCCGTCCGTCTAAGGGTGAAAAGTTGTGCTCAACTCGACCTGAGTACCCAACTCTCGCTGCACGGCCCTCGAAAACTGCGACGTGAACTGAGTAACCCTATCATAAATGATGGAAACTGGAACACCATGCAGACGAACAATCTCTCGAATATAAATCTTAGTTAATCGCTCCGAAGTGTAAGTAGTACCAACAGGAATGAAGTGCGCGGACTTGGTCAGCCGATCCACAATAACCCAAATAGCATCGAACTTCCTCGAAGTCCGTAGGATACCAACTACAAAGTATATGGTGATCCGCTCCCACTTCGACTCCGAAATAACTAACCTCTGAAGCAAGCCACCCGGTCTCTGATGCTCATATTTAACCCGCTGACAGTTGAGACACCGAACTACAAACCCAACTATATCCTTCTTCATCCGCCTCCACCAATAATGCTATCTCAAATCCTGGTACATCTTCGCGGCACCCAGATAGATAAAATGTCGCAAGTTGTGGGCCTCCTCAAGAATCAAATCCCGAAGCCCATCTAGATTAGGCACACATATCCGGCCCTGCATCCTCATCACACCGTCATCACCAATAGACACATCCCTAGCATCACCTCGCCGGACTCTGTCTTGAAGAACGAGCAAGTGTGGGTCATCATACTGACGCTCCCTGATACTGTCATAAAGAGAAGACCTGGAGACCACTCAAGCCAACACCTGACTAGGCTCCGAAATATCCAATCTCACAAGCTGGCCCACTAGTGTCTGAACACCCAATGCTAAAGGTTTCTCTTCTGCCGGAAGATAAGCTAAACTACCCAAACTCTCTGCCCGGCGACTTAAGGCATCATCCACCACATTGTCCTTCCCGGACAGTATAAAATAGTGATATCATAGTCCTTAAGAAAATCCAACCATATCCGCTGACGCAAATTAAGATCCTTCTGCTTGAACAGATGCTACAGACTCCGGTGATCAGTATAAATCTCACAATGCACCCCATACAAATAATGACGCCAAATCTTCAAGGCGTGAACGATGGATGCTAACTCAAGATCATGCACCGGATAATTTTTCTCATGGGTCTTCAACTAGGGAAAGGCGTAGGAAATTACACTACCCTCCTGCATCAAAACACAACCAATGCCTATCCTCGAGGCGTCACAAATTCACAATACACGGTATAAGAACCTGAAGCTGATGGCAGAACTAACACTGGAGCTATGGTCAAAACAGTCTTGAGCTTCTAAACGCTCTCCTCACACTCGTCCGATCACCTGAATGGAGCACCCTTTCGGGTCAATTTGGTCAGGGGCGAAGCAATAGATGAAAATCCCTCCATAAAGCGACAGTAATATCCCGCCAAACCAAGGAGGCTCCTAATCTCTGTAGATGAGGACGATCTAGGACAACTCTGCACCGCCTCTATCTTCTTCGGATCCACCTGAATACCCTCGTTGGACACCACGTGATCCAAGAATGCTACCGAACCAAGCCAAAACTCACACTTGGAGAACTTTGCATAAATCTTCTCCTCCCTCTATCTCTGTAATATAATCCTCAAATGCTGAGCATGCTCTTCCTGGCTACAAGAGTACATTAGGATGTCATCAATGAATACAATAACGAAGGAGTCCAAATATGGTTGGAATACACTGTTCATCAAATGCATGAATGCTGTTGGGGCATTGGTCAGCCCAAAAGACATCACCAAGAACTCATAATGGCCATAACGGGTCCTGAAAGCTGTCTTAGGAATATCCGAATACCGAATCTTCAGCTGATGATACCCGGACCTCAAACCAATCTTAGAGAACACCCTCGCTCCTTGAAGCTGGTCAAATAAATCATAAATATGAGGCAAAAGATACTTGTTCTTGACTGTGACCTTGTTCAACTGCTTGTAATCAATGCACATTCTCATGGAACATCTTTCTTCTTCATAAATAGAACTGGTGCACCCTAAGGTGACACACTAGGCCGAATAAACCCTTATCTAGGAGTTCCTGAAGTTGTTCTTTCAATTCCTTCAACTCCGCTGGTGCCATACGATACGGTGGAATAGAAATGGGCTGAGTGACCGGCACCAAATCAATACCAAAGTCTATATCCCTGTCAGGCGACATGTCCGGCAAGTCTGCATGAAACACATCTGGAAAATCATGGACCACTGGAAGAAAATCAATAATGGGAGTCTCTGCACTAACATCCCTCACAAAAGCCAAATAAGATAGGCAACCCTTCTCAACCATACGCCGAGCCTTCAAGTATGAAATAACCCTACTAGGTACATAGTATATAGAACCACTCCACTCAACCCTCAGAAATCCCGGCATCGCTAAGGTCACGATATTAGTGTGAAAATATAGAACAACATGACATGGAGACCAATCCATGCCCAAAATCACATCGAAGTCAACTATACTGAGCAACAACAAATCCACTCGGGTCTCTAGACCCCTAATAGACACCACACATACATACGGTCCACAATAATAGTATCTCCCACAGGAGTAGATACATAAATAAATGAAACTAATGACTCACGAGGCATATCTAGAAAATGAGCAAAATATGAGGAAATATATGAATATGCGGAACCAGGGTCAAATAATACGGAGGCATCTCGGTGACAGACTGAAAGAATACCTGTAATCACGACATCTAAAGACATAGCATCTGGTCTGATTGAGAGGGCATAGAAACGGGCCTGACCACCACCGGATCGACCTTCCCCTCTAGGGCGACCCCTAGCTGACTGACCTCCACCTCTAGCCGGCTGGGCGAGTAGTGAAGTAACTGTAGCTGAAATCGATGGATGACTCCTCTGCTGGGATGAACCCTCATGACGACGAGGACACTGCCTCCACATATGCCAAAATTCCACACACTCAAAACAACTCCCTGGTGCTGGTGACGAGGACTGAAGGGAACCCCTAGCACCGGGATAAATGGTAGAAGAACCTAGCATGGAGGAGCCCTGTGCTGATGTAGCACGGGATGAACTCTGGGTTGGGAAGGCACTGAATGATGAGTGGCCCTGATGAGAACTGTGAGAACCATGACCCGATGATGCACCCCGCTGAACTGGGCAAGCAGTCTATGCATGCTTGAATGGACGGCCTTTTCCGTGCTGGAACTAATCCCCATAAGGAGCACCACTAAATTCACGCTGACCACAAATCCTCTTGGCCTCCCTTGACTCCTCTCCTAACCACGAACCATCTCTATCTGTCGAGCAATGTCGACAACCTCATCAAAAGTGGCACCAGACACCCTCTCTCTGGTCATAAGCAACCGAAGCTGAAAATCGAGGCCATATATAAACCTCCTAATCTTCTCTCAGTCCGTGGGAACCAACCAGACCGCATGTCGATCCAACTAGGAGAACCGCATCTCATACTATGTAACAGACATATTACTTTATCGAAGCTGCTCAAACTACCTGTGCAATTCCTCTGTGCGGGACTCTGGTACAAACTTCTCTAGAAAGAGAACGGAGAATTGCTACCAAGTAAGGGGCGCTGCGCAAACCGGCCTATGCCTCTTGTAAGCCTCCCACCAACTAATTGCATCCCCAGAGAACTGGAAAGTAGTAAGTGAGACCCAACTGGTCTCCAGAATACCCATTGTCCGAAGCATCCTCTGACACTTGTCCAAGAAACCCTGTGCTTCCTCACCCTCGGCACCACTAAACAACGGAGGCTGGAGTCTCCCAAACCTCTCCAATCTGTACTACTCGTCCTCTGGCATAACATGAACTACATAGTCCTGAGCAGCTGCAACCGGATGGGCTGGAGGTGCCCCCGGTGTCTGAAGTCCCTGAACAACCTGCTTAGGAGTGTGAGCGGCGGGAGTCTTAGTACCTCCCCCGGCCTGAGAAGTAGCTGCAGCCGTAGTAACTGAGACTGCCTGAGCAATGCCAGTACACACTGATAAGATCTGAGCTAGGGCCTCATGAAGGCTAGGAATCACAATAGGTATAGAGGGTGCCTGAGCTGGTCCTGTTGGAGCATCTGCGGCTGGGACCTGATCTGGAGCAACGTGAGGGTCCAGAGGTACTGCCCCAGCCGCTGCACGGGCTGCACCCCTACCCCTACCACGGCCTCGACCGCGGCCTCGGCCTATCACGAGCCTAACTGGTGGCTGGTCATCCTGTCTGGTAGTGCGGGTCCTCACAATCTATGAGAGAATGAAACAATAGAAGTTTAGTGACCAGAATCAATAGATTCACACGACAAGAATTCAAGAATATGAGATTTTTCCTAAGGGTTCTGAAGCCTCTCGAAGATAAGTACGGATGTCTCCGTACCGATCCGCAAGACTTTAATAAACCTGCTCATGACTTGTGAGACCTATGTAACCTAAGCTCTGATACCAACTTGTCACAACCCAAACTACCAAGTCGTGACGGAGCCTATCACGGTACTAGGCCAGCCGACTAACTACCCAACATCACAATATTTCATTTCAAAAACATTTGCTTTCAAGCTATTTAACGATAAATCTTTCGTAAGAAATCCAAAACAAAGAAAAAAATGCTGAAATAAAAGCCCGACATAAGGTGTCACTAGTCATGAGCATCTATAATGATAATACTAAGACCAATAAAGTCTGGAAAATCTAATAAAATAACTATAGAAAGATAGGGGGGAGAAGATCAGGGCTGCGATCGCCATGCAACTACCTTGCTAACTCCAATAAAGATCCACGACAGATGTATCAACACTCGCTCGAATGTCCAGTAACACCTGGATCTGCACACAAGGTGCAGAGAGTAACGTGAGTACGCCAACATCCGTAAGTAACAACCATAAATAAAGGCTGAGCAGCAGTGACGAGCAGTAAAACACATAAAGATCATAGAATGAAATCTCAGTGAAGCAACATGCTTTCAAATCAGTGTTTGAGTCAAATCATCTCGTAAAAATCCAGTTTCGGTAAAAATCAATTATAGATGTTTTTTAATAGTTTCAATAGAGGTTCAATGCAAAGTAGAGTGAAAATAATGAAATCATAGACAACCCCTCGAGAAAAATATCACTCATAAACAGCCCCTCGGGCATAGCTCACCATCACTCATGCCTCCCAGTCACTCGTGACTCGCACTCAGAAGGTATCGACGCTCACTGGGGGTGTGTACAGACTCCGGAGGGGCTCCTTCAGCCCAAACATCATATCAAGCCAAATCATGACATCAATCACTCATGCCCTCGACCTATAATAAATATGTCGCGGTGTGCAGCCCGATCCCATATAGTATCCACACAAATCAGGCCCTCGGCCTCACTCAGTCACAAACCTCTCAAGCCACTCGGGCATTTCAGCAAAAACAGGGAACTCAGCCCTAAACAATATTTATATGCATCAAAACTGAGTAATAAAACTGAGTTATGCAATAAACATGTATAGTCATGACTGAGTATAGATTTCAAATAAAAAACAGTGAGAGAATAGTAAGAAAATACCCCTGAGGGTCCAAACAGTACTGGCACAAGTCCCAAACATGGCATTTAGCCCAAGTTATAGGAATTCTTTCTAAATCACATAGCTATTATTCAGTTTTAAAAAAAATATGTAACTCTACAATTGCTACGAGACGGACCAAGTCACGATCCCCAACAGTGCATGCCCACACGCCCGTCACTTAGCATGTGTGTCGCCTCAATAATAGTAAGATGATACGAAATTCGAAGTTTCAAACCCCAGGACTAGATTTACAATCGTTACTTACCTCAAACCGGACAAATCTCTAACCCGCGATGCTCTTGACTCTCAACTCGGCCTCCAAATGCTCCGAATCTAATCAAAATCAGTATATTACCATCAATATACGCTAACAGAATAAATTCCACATGAAAAACTATCAAATTACACAAAAATCCCGAAATCAATTCAAACCCGGCACCCAAGCCCACGTCTCAAAATCTGAAAAAAATCACAAAACTAGAAAACCCATTCACCCACGAGTCCAACCATACCAAATTTATCAAAATCCGACCTCATTTGACCTCTCAAATCCCCAAATCAAATTCTCCAATTCCCAAGCCCTAATCCCCTCAATTTCACCCCTAATCTTTACTAATTACATGCTTAAACAACAAAAAATTACCATAATCACGAGTATTAAGCTCAAGTAACTTACCTCAATGAAACCCCCTTAGATTCCCTCTTCAAAACTCTCCAAAAAGCTCCAAATCTGAATAGAAATTGTGAAGAATAACCAAAAATTCGCGAAATGTTCCTTATATACCTTATGCTCAAGCATCTCGCACATGCGGCCCCTTTTCTCACATCCGCACGATCGCACCTGCGGTCCAAGCGCTGCACTTGCGAAAATCACTTATCCTCCCAGACTCTGCACCTGTGCATCATCCCTCGCACCCACGGGATCGCAAGTGCGGTCAAGTTTCGCACATGCGCTAAAGACCCAACCTTCCAAACTACCACATCTGCGACCCCTTTCCGCACCTGCGACCCCTTTCCGCACCTGCGCTCCCATTCCGCAGGTGCAGAAATCCAGAAGAATTTACATCAGCAGATTTTCAGCAACTCTTCAACACCAAAAACCGATACGCTAACCATCCGAAACACACCCGAGGCCCTCGGGACCTCAACCAACAATACCAACGGGTCACATACCAACATACGAGCTTTCGGAACACTCAAAACATCACATTAAATCAACCTCGGATTCAAGCCTAAGAATTTCTTAACTTTAAATTTCCGCAAACGACGCCGAAACCTACCAAACCTCGTCCGAATACCCTCAAATTTAGCAAACACAACACAAATAACATTACGATACTACTCCAACTTCCCAAATTCCATTTCGACTCCGATATCAAATTTTACACGAGCGACTGGAAATCACCAAATTTCTAATTTCGCCAATTCAAGCCTAATTCTACCACGGACCTCCAAATTACATTTCGAACATGCTCCTAAGTCTAAAATCACCTAACAGAGCTATCCAAACCATCAAAATCCTAATCCGAGATTGTTTACTCATAAATCAACATCCGACTGACTTTTTTCCCACTTAACCTTCTAAAATAGAGACTAAGTGTCTCATTCCACTCCAAAACCACTCCAAACCCAAACCAACCAACCCAATACAACATTATAAGCTGAATAACACATAAAGAAGCAGAAATGGGGGAAACATGGCTATAACTCTCGGAACGGCCGGCCGAGTAGTTACATGACCAAAGTTTGACTTTTTGGATAACGGGTTTGTATCTTAGTTCTAGAATCCGGTATAGGTCCAATACAATAATTATGACTTGTCTGTGAAATTTGGTGAAAATCAGAGTTGATTTGACGTGATTCGGACTTCCAGTTATAAAAATAGGAATTTCAAAGTTTTCTTGAAACTTACATGTGATTTTGGGGTTAACTTCGTAGTTCTAGGTGTTATTTTTGTGATTTGATCACGCGAGCAAGTTCGTATGATGTTTTGGACTTGTGTGCATATTTGGTTTGGAGCCCCGAAGGCTCGGGTAAGTTTCCGATAGGCTACAGACTGATTTGAACTTAGAAAAATTTACTGGTGTAACTGATCTTGTTGCAAGCCTCTGATCTCGCATTTGCGAGATCAGGCATCGCAATTGCGACATTTGAGAGTTCCGCATTTGTGAGCTTCTCATCTCAAATGCGAAGAGGAGCTGGGCCACACAGGTTTCACAATTGCGAAACAACCTTCGCATTTGCGAAGTTGGTCTGGGGAGGGTAGTCTTCGCATTTGCGACGGTTGGGTCACATTTGCGAACCTTTCCTCAGATTTTTGAACTATGTAGAAATGAGAAGCGGTTAGCATTTTCGACGCCTCCTTCGCATTTGCGAAGCCCAAGTCACAAATGTGACATCTACAACTAATGAAAAGAGACTTAGACGGGATTTTTGATTCATTTCCAAATTTTTAAATCCTAGAACCCTAGAGGCGATTCTTCCAAGGCCAATTCTTCCCCAAAACTTTGGTAAGTGATTCTAACCCACTTTCTTTCAATTTCTCATCATATTTCATGAATTTCCAACCTAAAATCTAGGATTTCCATGGTAGAAATTGGGTGTTTGGGTAGAATTAGAGATTTTTGAGAAATTGGGATTTAGACCTCAAATTGTGGCTGGATTTCAAAACTAAATGCATAATCCGGCTCGAGGATGAATGAATGAATGTGTTTTGGTACGACCTCGAGTTTTGACCAAGCGGGCCCGGGGTTGATTCTTGACGTTTTGGGAGAAAGTTTGGGAAATCAAAATCTATGCATTGTAATTGATTCCTTTAGAAATAATTGATGTTTTTGAGTTAATTGTGGCTAGATACGAGTGGTTTGGAAGTGGATACTAGAGGAAAAGCGGTAATTGAGCATTGAGTGACCCGTGGAGCAAGGTAAGTGTTGTGTCTAACCTTGACTTGTTCTATATGAAATTCATGTGAGCGGCGTATATATGAGATGACGAGTACTTATGCGCCGCCAAGTTATCTGTTCTTGCCTGTTTCTTTCCTATTCTTCTCATATTGTCTTTTTCCCTACCTTAACTTTTATATGCTTTACTTGTATTCCCATTCCTAATTGATACTTGTTAAACATTGTTTCCCTTTGTTGAAGGTATTAGTTATTCTGTAGCTTCATTGTCTCCTATTATTTGCTTAAGCTAGTTATCGGCACTTTTGTGGTATATTATGGATTGGTTTCACTGAGTAGTATGACTTGTGTGAATTTTCATAGTGTACAAGCTTCCTAATTGTTACGGCGAATTTAAGCTTTGTGAAGGGTTATGTGATTTGAATTGTGAAATTCCTGTACTTACTGAATAATTGATATTGATATGGTGGGATCGGGTTGCGTGTCACAATAGGTGGAATAAGGGTGATATGTTGAGGAGGAATAAGGGTAAATTGATATTATTGGTGGGATCGGGTTTCACGTCGCAACAAGTGTAATAAGGGTGGATTGTGGTGGAATAAGGGTGAATTGTGATTATTGTGATATGGTGGGATCGGGTTGCACGCTGCAACACTTTTGTTTATATTCTATTGTTTATGTTATTAAGAGGAAATAAGGGAGGAATATGATATGTACGGTGGGATCGGGTTGCACACCGCAACAACCTATATGTTTATACTTTCCCTTGATGGTGTTAGCTGTACGATAGTCTTAAATTGCACTTAAGGATTGGTAGTAGCTGAACACTGATGAAGTACTTTGAGAACAATATTTACTTCTTGCAAGTTATTGCTTCATTTTATTTTGTCTTCCTTTCTGCTTTTATTATATACTATATGCAGATTATATTGTGAGTGTCCCGCCGTAGCCTCGTCACTCCTTCGGCAAGGTTAGGATCGGCACTTATCAGTATATGGGGACGGTTGTATTGATACTGCACTCTGCACTTTATGTGCGGATTTTTGAGCTGGTCCGGGATGATCGAGAGGTTGGCTGTAGGATTCACTTGTTAGGAGACCCAAGGTAGTCTTGTTGGCGTCCGTAAGCCTGGCGTCCCCTTCTATACCCCATACTTTATTGTTTTCCTTATTTCACAAACAATTGTATTTTCTTTTGGACAAATACTTGTAGTAAAATCTTAGAATATTCATGAACTGTGACTCCGGATTCTGGGTAGAAGTAGTAAATATTCAAAGCTGTTATATATATATATATATATATATATATAGTAAGTGTAATGTTAGGCGCCATCACGGTCCCGACGGTGGGGATTCCGGGTCATGATAGTAAGTTTCTTTGACATATACCCCTTCCAATTTAATTTAGATAATGTAATTTGATTTGATATAAGTTTAAGAAAAAAAGACTTTTGACAAAAAAATTGTGGGACCATCTCTTTTTTTGTTGCTATAAAAGCTTCTCATTAATGATAAAGTGAGTAAAATAAAAAGTTAAAAGTTCAATTGTTTTCAAATATAAAAATGTCTTTCTTTTTTTAACGGGCTAATAAGGAAAGTATGTCATTTGAATTGAAACAATGGGAGTACTCCATAACAACATTCAAGATAAAATAACACGACTATGAACGCACTTAGATAAGCTTAAAGATATATTGGTGTGTATGTGGTGAACAAAGTCCCACATGAAAAGTAGAAAGGAAAAAAGAAGTTACTTATAAGGAGTTAGACACTCCTATTGGTGTGATATCATGCAGGCTTGGCATAGAGCAGACAATATCATACTATGTTAAGAGTATTTTTGAGCCATTTAATTTTTATCAGAGCCAATAATTTGGCGAGATGAGTATAGAGATGGCAAAGGACGGTGTGGGGCCCGGTGTAGTGCCTTTGTCTGGCAATGGAAAGGTTTACTACCGAGACCCGTAGCTTCAAAACATATACACAACCTCTCTTTAGACTTCAGTGACTGTTGTCGCGCCCCCTTTTTCTTCGTGGAGATCGGGGTTTATGACATTTTTGGGTTGAGACAACTCTTTCCTTTTGGGAGAGGGGGTTTGCATTTTTAGAGTCGCCACCTAACAATTTTAAAGGTGCGTTAGGGCACCTAAGGGGTTTATCTATAACTAAGTTGTTAACCAGAGATCGGGTAAGGGCTTGAAATTATCCTAAGGGGAAGGTGTTAGGCACCCCTCAAGATCCACAAGTGTGGTTCCCGGCCAAATAACTTTTGTGAATTTGTACGGTTTAGCAAACAAACAAATAAAGGCTCAAATAAGAAGGGATTTAAATCTTAAGCATGCAAGGTGTTTGAAAACAATTAGAGAAAAAGCTAAGTTTTGAAAATGGTTACAATCTAAGCATGTAAAGTAAAGGATATCCTAGGTTTATGATAATATGGATCACATCAATGCAATACCCGGTATGACACTCCTCACAGAGGGGCTACACGTGGTATTAGCGCATCGGTCATCATATCCATATTCTACCCTTCCCTATGCCGTGAAGGTAATTAAAGCGTGTATTGGTCACGACCTCTGTTGTGTGCTGTTACCCGTACCTTATTAATAGTCCCAGAGGAGTTTAGGACTTCTACCTATAAGGGAAGTTCTAGGCAGACCCTCAGGTTTAAAGAAAAAATGTTAGGGCGACAAACAAAAACATATAGGACTGCAGTTAATGGGAACATAGAAAAGCAAGTAAAGGCTCAATTTTACCTCCACAAGCGATACAATTAGACAACATGACTCAAACACAGTTACAGGCAGTGCTTAAACTTAGAATCCTAAGACATGGTGTCTAGGTGAATTCAGAATATAAACAGATACGCAGACCTATTTTTATAACTCAGAAAAGGGGTCCTAGTCAATTTGCCTACTGATATGAAACCCTTTAAGCATTGAGCACCATATACAGGAAGGTAAATTTCCAGTTTTAGACAAATTAATCACCTAAGGCTTGCCTAGGTGTGAGATAGTATATACCAATTACCAGAATTACTTAGAGGAGAGTTGTTCAACATTGTATTACCTAAACATGCTGTTCTAGGTGTTCAGAATACAGACTTATTATCAGCTAATTGCGAGGATTGAATGAAGTTTTTTCCCCCTAGTAATTAGGCTAGGTGTGCTTAAACGAATGAGATGCAATCCTAAGGACATGATATCTAATGCACAAAGATGCAGAATCAGAAGCCTAAACAAGATCTCTAAATGCACAAATATTGTAGTGTTTTGACATGCTTTCAGGATATGCAAAAGTGACTGGTTTATTAGTTGTTTACCTAGAACATGATCTCCATGTGTAACATGGTGAAGCATGATTGCACATTTTGTTAACACTCTTATTTTAGGGCCGGATTTAGATTACATTTTCAGGATGCATAAATAGAATCACATGATAGCAGTTTTTCCATTGTTACTTACAAAACATGATTTTCCTAAGTGATATAACATTATTGAAGTGAAGTGCTGAAACAGTGTTTATGAAATCCTAAAGATCATGATTTCTAATGCACGATATGCTTTGCACATGTTAGTCCTACACATGATCTCTATTGCACGCATAGGAAATATAAACCTAATAGCATGGTTTCTACCCTTTTAGATCTATAGCATGCATAGTTATCCCTTCCCTTTTTACTATCCATTCCCCAAGAGTTGTTTACAAATTATTACAGACCAATGAATGAGTTACATAAACAGAAATAGAAAATAAAGAAGCTATTCTATAGGGAGCCTTCAATTAGGCCCAGATTTCCCAAAGACTCCAATGGCCTCATATGCCTCAGTTCCATAGACAAATCAGAGTCTAGGTGCATCAAAGTTCCCTAAGGATCTCAAGGATCCCGGGCAGTGCTGACACCTAGACTTAGTGACCAAGAATTGAACAAGTGCAGTGTGGAAGTGCCAGCCTTAGTGTGTAAGAGTTCAGAGGGAGCTCAAGGGTTCCAAAGCAGTGCTCACACTAAGGGGGCAGAACTTAAAGGTCTAAGAATAAAGTGAAGTGCATGAGGTGATTTGAAAAGAGTTGAGTTAAAAGAGCACTTCTGAAAACAGTCTATTTGAAATAGGTTTACATATCAGTAGGTGAGTGGCTTAGAAAAATAGTTTTGAAAAGAACAAGGGATGGAGCATTCATCCAGCACCAAACAGTACACAGCACATAGATAGACAACCACAAACAAAGAAGCAGGGATTGGGGACATATAGGCCATACATAAAAACAGATTTGTATACAAGTTAACACTAGAGATGTACTAAAGCATCACAGATCTGTACAAGGCCTAAACAATCACAGACATAGTTTATCAACAAGAGTTCATGCCAAGAACTAAACAGAACTAGATTGAGGGAGTCTAGGGAGAGGGCAACACATAATAAACATAGTTACACATAAGTTCAGGAAAGGTTCTGGATATAGTATAGAGACTAAGTAACATGTGGTGCATGTTGTAGTATACTAAGAATTAAAGAAGACATAAGCAGAATATGTTGAAGCATGCAAAGGGTGTAATAACATGTTTAGGCTAAAGGGAAAACATATTAAGAACTAAAACAACAGAGCATACAAAACTAGTTGCAAGTAAAACAACAGAACCATAAGTAAAAGCAGATTAGAAATAAAATGAATCAAAATACCCAAAGAAACATATTGTTTTGAAGTTTAACCATAAATTGAAGACATACCAGTTGGAAGATATCAAGTACAAAATGAAGAATAGGCAAATAGAATAACCAGTCTTGGCTTGCAGCCGACTAGTAATAGCAGGTAGTCAAGAGAAGAACAGTAGAGAGTATGTATGTGTGTAAAAGAGAGAGTTGAATAGTGTGTGTGTGTTCTTCTGTGTGTTACTGAAAGAATAGAGTATTTATAGTTGAAAACATGTAGTAAAATAAGGTAGGAATCATAGTAGCATGGTAATTAAGGAACTCTAAATCAATTAGTCAGCCATCAAGGCAAGTACTCCCTTAAGTTAAGGGATTTTAATTCAAACGGTAAAAATCAGTAGCATATAAGGCAAGAAAGAAACAGTACATGACTAATAAGGAAGGAATCAAAGTTCATTAAGCATAGGGTAGTCAATTAGGACTAAATTCAGAAAACTTCAATTAAGGAAATGATTCCGGGTTTGGGTAGGAGTTTATAGGATCTGGGTCGGGTATAGTAGGAAATTGGTTTAAGAGTGGGCTCTATTTGGGCTATAATTGATAGCCAAATTTGGCTATGATTTAAATAGCCAATTTCCCTATTTTGATTTTAATAAAATAATAAATAATTATTTTGGGAATAATTTTTCTATACCAAAATGATTAAAAATGTATAATTATCATTTTAAAAATATAGGGGCCAACTTTACACGTATAAGATATAATTATACATTAAGACGGGCTAACATTGCAATTATATGCAATTTAGCTTGAAAAATACCAAATGTAATTATAAAAATGCATAAAAATTATATTAATTACATTTTGGTATAAGTATAGAATTTAAATTAATAAATCATTATGCGAATTTTATGAATAAGAAGGGGAGAAAATAAATCAATTTAAACCCTTAAAATTATGGGAAAATTTATAAAAACCTTGTGTATGCTTATATATGCATATATATGCTATTTTGAAGGTATTTATGCATATTTAAAATATATAGAAAAATTGGGTATCAACAGCTGCCCTCTTTACCCAGGAAGGATGAAAGAGTTGTCGGGTAAAGACATGATGGCCAATTTTGACCGAGCGAAGCGGTATGAAGAGGTTTAGGCCGCATCCTGGTTTCTGAGTTGCCTACATATCCATGGTTTTACAGGAATCAGGCGTATGTAGTTCAAAAGTCATCAGTGAAGTATACCGATGAATTTTTACAAGAACGGACGCAAAGTACAGGGTTAGGCGAACAAACGGCTGACGGGGTAGTTCGGGAGAACGGGAGAGGGACCGCTCCTGCCAGGATGGTTGTTGCTTGCCGGATTACCTGCACATGAACAATACAAGCATATATTGTGCGCAATTTAAACATGATTCGAATTCCCGTTGGACCATGAATGTTGTCTCTGGACGGTTAAGGATGATATCTTTAGACCATGATGTCCTGGGCCATGAATTGCTTGATGCATGACTCGCGGGCCATGAAATGATGTTCTCGGGCCATGAGGATTGTGCCTCCAAACCATGACGCCTTTGAATAATGATATGCAAAATGATAAAAAGAGATCCTTAGGCCATGACATGGTGTTCTCAGGCTATGAAAATGGTGCCTCCGAACGATGACGTCTTTGGATAAGGTTGGCGATATTTCATCCCATGAAGATGAAATAGTATGATTCTAACAAGACCGAGCTTAGTCTTGCAAATTAAAGGGCAGAGGTTAGCCCAAAAGGAAAGAGAAGTAAATAATGCTTGAGACGGTGGTTGTTTTTTGAAAAAGTAAATTGGAGGCAGCGTTTAGCCTCGGAAGGCAGAATAGTAGCCTTATGCAAATGTAGATGGAGGTAGAGCTTAACCTCGGAAGGCAGAATGGTAGCCTTATGCAAGATGCAAATGCAGATGGAGACAACGTTTAGTCTCGGAAGGCAGAAAGGTAGCCTTATGCAATCCAGATGGAGGTAGAGCTTAACCTCGGAAGGCAGAATCGTAGCCTTATGCAAAATGCAAATGCAGATGGAGACATCGTTTAGTCTCGGAAGGCAGAAAGGTAGCCTTATGCAATGCAGATGGAGGTAGAGCTTAACTTTGGAAGGCAGAATGGTGTCCTTATGCAAAATACGAATGCAGATGGAGACAACATTTAGTCTCGGAAGGCAGAAAGGTAGCCTTATGCAATGCAGATGGAGGTAGAGCTTAACTTTGGAAGGCAGAATGGTGTCCTTATGCAAAATACGAATGCAGATGGAGACAACATTTAGTCTCGGAAGGCAGAAAGGTAGCCTTATGCAATGCAGATGGAGGTAGAGTTTAACCTCGGAGATCAGAATGGTAGCCTTATGCAAGTTGGAAGGCAGAATGGTAGCATTATGCAAAGATACAAATGCAGAGGGAGACATCGTTTAATCTCGGAAGGCAGAAAGGTAGCCTTATGCAGAATGCAGATGCAGATGGAGACAATGTTTAGTCTCGGAAGGCAGAAAGGTAGCCTTATGCAGAATGCAGATGCAGATGGAGACATCGTTTAGTCTCGGAAGGCAGAAAGGTAGCCTTATGCAGAAAATAAATGACGGTAGGAATTCTTAGCTGGTAATAAATTGCGGCACTATGATTATTGAGGGCATTGTGACTGCGGTGCATTATCTGTAGGTGCTGATGGTAAATGTCACCAAGTGTGATGGTTTCAAGAATTGTGATTTTGAAAAAATTCGTTCTTTGTGAGGATATCAGACTTCATCATTTGTAATTGTGATGAAAATTGTGACTTCTCTGCGTGTTTGTTCTTTGCGCCTGCATCCAAACAAAAATCGTGAGTTTTGCAGGGGGGGGGGGAGGTTAGTTAGTATCCCCGTTGGTTTTTCTTGACTCGTTCGGCTTGATCTGAGGATACTGTCTGTATCATTGGGGTAGCGTTTGCTAAACAAGCTATTTCAAGAATAAGTACGCATGATTTTGCAAAAGTATAACATAAGCATATAATCTAAAAGTTTTTAGATGAGCCGACGACCGTGACACGGTTCGAGACATTGCAACCTCTCCTGCTACGGAATTTTGAGGGTCCTCCTCAAAATTATACCCCAGTTTGATGGGTGAATGCTTCTGACTGTTGCTCGTGTGGCGATCGGCTGAACTCGCTTCGGAATTTTGAGGGTCCTCCTCAAAATTCTTCCCCAATTTCCAATTGCGGGGAAAAATGAAATTTTTATAGAATTGTGACCGAACCCATAGGGCTGCCTACGTATCCTCTCTTAAACGGGAATCAGGTCAGGCGTAGTTCAATTTAAATCATATGAAGAAAGCATAAAGATTACACATAGTAGCGTTTGACTGCGTCTGAATTGATTGGTTTTGGCCAAACCTCTCCGTCCATTTTCGCAAGTATAATGCTCCCCCCAGTCAGCACTCGGTGAACCATGTATGGGCCTTGCCAGTTGGGAGAGAACTTCCATTTGGCTTCGTCTTGATGTGGAAAGATCTTCTTTAACACCAGCTGCCCTGGTGTGAACTGTCTTGGCTTGACTTTCTTGTTGAAGGCTCTGGTCATTCTGTTCTGATAGAGTTGACCATGACAGACTACGTTCATTCTCTTTCAGTCTATGAGGGCTAGTTGCTCATAACGATTTCTTACCCATTCTGCGTCGCTGAGCTCATCTTCTTGTATAATTCTTAGAGATGGAATCTCAACTTCAGCGGGGATAACAACCTCTGTACCATAAACTAGCATATAGGGAGTTGCCCCTGTTGATGTGCGGACTGTGGTTCGATATCCCAATAAAGCAAATGATAACTTCTCATGCCACTGCTTGTGCCTTTCTATCACCTTCCTTAGTATCTTCTTGATGTTTTTGTTGGCGGCCTCTACAGCTCTATTCATTTGAGGTCTGTATGATGTGGAATTCTTATGTTTGATCTTGAAATTTTCACACATAGTTTTCATCAAGTCACTACTGAGATTGAAACCATTATCGGTGATGATTGACTCTGGAACTCCGAACCTACTAATGCGGCCGCGGACAAAGTCGGCTACGACTTTCTTAGTAACTGCTTTGTAGGAGGTTGCTTCGACCCATTTAGTAAAGTAATTAATGGCTACCAAAATGAACTTGTGTTCGTTGGAGGCGGCAGGCTCGATTGGTCCAATAACGTCCATGCCCCAGGCGACAAACGGCCATGGTGAGCTTGTTGCATTGAGTTCATTTGGAGGTAACTTTATCATATCTCCATGTATCTGACAGCGGTGGCATTTACGGACATACTGGATGCAGTTCGTTTCCATAGTCATCCAAAAGTAACCACCTCGGAGTATCTTCTTTTCTAGAACAAAATCGTTCATATGTGGGCCGCAGGTCCCAGCATGAATTTCCTCTAGTAGTTTTGATGCTTCTTTTGCATCGACGCACCTTAATAACCCCAAATCGGGAGTCTTCCTATACAGGATTCCTCCGCTGTGAAAGAAATTGTTGGATAGTCTTCGAAGTGTGCATTTCTGAGTGGGATTTTCAAGCTCCGAGTAATCGCGTTTTTCCAAATACTCTTTGATATAATGAAACCAAGGTCTTCCGTCTGCTTCCTCTTCAATATGGGCACAGTAAGCCGGCTGATTATGGATCTTTACGGGAATAGGGTCAATGAAATTCTTATCCGGATGCTGGATCATTGAGGACAAAGTAGCCAATGCATCGGCGAACTTATTCTAGATTCTGGGGACATGCCGAAATTCTATCTTTGTGAACCTCTTTCTTAACTCCTGTACGTGATGCAGATACGGTAGTATCTTGGAATTCTTGGCTGCCCACTCTCCTTGTACCTGATGTATCAGCAAATCAGAGTCACCAATCACTAACAGCTCCTGGACGTGCATGTCAATGGCCATGTTGAGCCCTAAGATACAAGCTTCATACACTGCAATATTGTTAGTGCAGGGGAACCTGAGTTTGGCAGACACTGGATAATGCTGGCCGGTTTCCGATATTAGGACTGCTCCAATGCCAACTCCCCTGAAGTTTGCTGCTCCATCGAAGAACATCCTCCAACCGTCATAGGATTCTGCAATGTCTTCTCCTATGAATGATACCTCTTCATAAGGGAAATACGTTTTTAGAGGTTCGTATTCCCCATCCACAGGGTTCTCAGCGAGGTGGTCTGCCAGTGCCTGTCCCTTGACCGGTTTTTGAGTCACATAGATAATGTCGAACTCACTCACAAGGATTTGCCACTTGGCTAGCTTGCCAGTGGGCATGGGCTTCTGAAAGATGTACTTCAATGGATCCATTCTTGATATGAGATACGTTGTGTAGGCACAAAAGTAATGTCTCAGCTTCTGTGCCACCCACGTCAAAGCACAACAAGTGTGTTCTAATAGAGAATATCAGGCCTCGTACGGAGTGAACTTTTTGCTGAGATAATAAATTGCTTGCTATTTTCTCCCTGTTTCATTATGCTGCCCCAGAACGCAGCCGAAGGCTCCATCTAATACGACAAGGTAGAGTAACAGAGGTCTACTTGGCTCAGGTGGTACCAAGACTGGCGGGGTTGACAAGTATTCCTTAATTCTGTCAAAAGCCTTTTGGAACTCATCGGTCTATTTGGTTGCAGCGTCCTTCTTCAACATCTTGAAGATCGACTCACAGATAACTGTAGATTGTGCAATAAACCGGCTAATGTAATTAAGCCTCCCCAAGAAACTCATCACTTCTTTTTTGTTCGTTGGCGGCTGTAGTTCTTGAATGGCCTTGACTTTTGACGGATCCAATTCTATTCCCCGGTGGATCACAATAAATCTCAGCAACTTCTCAGCAGGAACCCCGAATGCACACTTTGTGGGGTTCAGCTTCAGGTTATATTTCCGCAACCTATTGAAGAACTTCCTCAGATCTTCTATGTAGTCCGTGGCTTTCGTGGACTTGATACTAACATCATCCACATATACCTCGATCTCCTTGTGAATCATGTCATGGAAGATGGTGGTCATAGACCTCATGTAGGTGGCCCCTGCGTTCTTCAGACCGAATGACATCATCTTGTAGCAGTACACTCCCCACGACGTAATGAAAGCCGTTTTCTCAGCATCTTCCTCATCCATCCAAATCTGATGATACCTAGCGAAGCAATACACGAATGATTGTAGTTCATGCTTGGCGCAATTGTTGATCAGGATATGTATATTTGGTAAGGGGAATTCGTCTTTTGGACTTGCCCGGTTGAGATCCCGGTAGTCGACACAGACTCTGACCTTCCCGTCCTTCTTCGGCACAGGTACGATGTTGGCTAAACATATCGGGTACTCAACTTCCCTGAGAACTTTGGCGTTGATCTGCTTAGTAACTTCTTCCTTGATTTTCAAACTCATGTCGGGTTTGAACTTTCTGAGCTTTTGTTTTACCGGCGGACACATTGGATTGGTTGGCACTTTGTGAGCAACAATGGACGTACTTAGACCAGTCATGTCATCATACGACCAGGCGAATATGTCCTCATACTTCTTCAGAAACTCTGTGTACTCTTTCTTCTCTGATGGCGATAAATGAATGCTGATGCGGGTTTCTTTGGCGTTTTTCGAATCTCCCAGGTTGATAATTTCAGTCTCGTCCAAGTTGGACTTAGGTCTGTTCTCAAAGTTTTCAACCTTTTTGACAATATCGTCGGGTATATCATCTTCCTCTGAATCAATGTATGTTTGTTGCGTTGTCTCGTTGTATGTCACAGTCATTGGTTCATCAAGACAAGTAATAGTAATGTTGTATAGATAAAGTAACGAGAGAAAACATTAATGATAAATATTTGATTCATAAGAAAAATTAGAAAATGCTTTGATAAATTGAATAACTGTTTTGAACATTGAGGATCTTATTGTAGGAATTGAAAATGCGAAAAGGGAAAATCATTTTAGTAAATAAAACAGTAAGTGATGCTTGTTTTAGCCTTGCTACCCCGAGGCTCGTCGGGCTTTGGTCGTCCTGATAGTCCAGTTCTTGAGGTATGTCCCTCTGCTCACAGTCTGTATGGAAGGGCCTCCCTCCCCCTCCTCCTCGAGAACAACACAACAGTCTATATCATTGTCCTCTAGGAACAAACTCCTTATCGCTGCAAGTGCTTCTTCTTCGTCTGACCTGTAAATAATGTTGGCCTGCTGGAAGGTCTGCTCCAGACGCGGTATCGGCTGATCCAAAGGGTAATAAGGACCGCGTCAAGGTGGCGACCAGTTATTGAATTCTTCCCAGGTGTATTCATATCCCAAACCGAAGGTAGTACCATGTTTCTTGAGTTTTATGGGTTTCATGATTCCTTGGAGGTTCTTGCCGAGCCCTTTTCCTGGCTCGTATCCTCTCCAGTTCAGGATGCTCTCGATGTTGCTATCCCACCATTTGTCCTTGTCTATTGCATTGATCCGTTCAATGTGGTGGTAAGTTTCTCCACCTAGCTTTCTTCTTCCTTCAATCATCGGGATAGTCTGGCGACTGTAAATGGGGTTGCTACCATCACCATGAATGATCACCTCTTGGTGGTTCCACTCGAACTTCACCGCCTGATGTAGAGTTCATGTTACGGCCCCAGCAGCATGGATCCAGGGTCGTCCCAACATCAGGTTGTAGGATGCCGGTACATCTATCACTTGGAAGTCGACCTCGAACCAAGTTGGTCCCATCTTCATACATAGACTGATCTCCCCAATGGTAGACCTCTGAGAACCGTCGAAGGCTTTCACGTTGATTTCTTCATCATTTATCTCATGCAGCCCTTTACCCAATTTCTTGAGTGTTATCAGCGGACAAATGTTAAGACTGGACCCTCAATCGATCAGGATTCTTGTGATGAAATAATCTTCGCATTGCACAGTGATATGCATCTCTTTGTTATGACCCAGCCCCTCAGGTGGTAACTCATCCTCATGGAAGGTGATCTTGTGGCTTTCTAACACTTGGCCCACCATATTGGCCATCTCTCCAATAGTGATGTTGTTTGGTACATACACTTCATTCAACACCTTCAACAGAGCGCTCCTGTGCGTCTCGGAATTCTGCAGCAAAGAGAGGATGGATATTTGTGCTGGCGTTTTGTTCAGCTGGTCGATGACCGAATATTCTTTAGCCTGTACTTTTCTCCAAAGGTCGTCTGGACCCGTCTCAATAATGGGAGGCCGGTTGGCAGCCTGCTTGCTTGATTCGGCCAGATGCTCAGGGGTATAGACCCTACCAGTTCTCGTCATACCCTGTGCTGCGATAGCCTCCTCGGTCTTGACCTTCCCTTTCCTTCTTGCCTCGGTTGTGTAGTCTCAAGGGATAACATTTGTATAGAAGGGTGGCGTGGTCAACATCGCCACTGAATTGGCGTGGCCATCCTTACTTCTAATGAAATGTGTGCCTTTGGTGGCAAGACCGCAACCTTAAATGGTGGGGGTGCATTTTCCGGAGATATGAACTCAACTTCAATCGGCATTGGTGTCTTTGCGGGTGGCGCTGCTTCAAACTCAAGTGTTATAGACATATTCACCTCAGCATCTTCAGACAGTTGAATCTGGACTATGATCGGGTTGAGAGTGACTGCAGTTTCTTTGGGTCATCGCCTTTTGCGATCAACCCGATTGCTCCTTCGGGATCCCAATAATCTTCTATTTTAATCACATGGATACCTCCACCCTTATGGTCTGGCAAAGGGTTGTTGCGGACGTTCGGAGTGGGATCTTTTGCCACAATGATCTTGTTATCAATCAGAGGATGTATCTTGTCTTTCAAAGAGCGGCATTCATCGGTGGTGTGCCCCTTCATGCCGGAATGGTATGCACAAGACTTGTTTGGGTTAACCCATTGAGAAGGATTCTCAGGGGTGGCAGCAGGGATAGGTGTGACGTAACCAGCAGCTTTGAGCTTCTCATACAACTGGTCGATGGGTTCAGCTATGGCGGTGTACTATTTTGGAGGTCGGCGATCAAAATTAGGATGAGGTCTAGGGAAAGTTTGACGGGTAGGGGGTGATTGGTAATGGGTTGGTTGAGAATTATAAGTGTGGTAGACAGGAGCGGGTTGGGAGTATTAGGGTGAAGTAGGTTGATATGTGGGTGGTGGAGATTGGTTGGTGGGTGGTGGATCTTGGTAAGTGGGTGGTAGAGCTTGGTAAGTGGGTGGTGGAGCTTGGTAAGAAGGTGAGGGTGCTTGGTAATTTGGGGTTGGCTGGTATGTGAGTAGAGGTGTTGGGTAAGTTTGGTATTTGAGTGGGGATTTGGCTCTTTGTGCAACCATCACGGCCCCCAGGTCTCTTTTCTTAGACACACCACCGGACTGTAGAGCCTTGTTTGTAGCTTGCAAGGCTTCAAAATTTGTAACCATACCGCTCTTGATACCTTTCTCAATCCGTTCACCTAATTTGATAATGTCGGAGAACTTGTGGTTTTCAATCATCATCAATCGTTCATAGTACTGCGGGTCCTGAGCCCGGACAAAGAACTTGTTCATCTGCTCCTCTTCTAAGGCGGGTTTGACCTTAGCAGCCTCGGACCTCCAGCGAGTAGCATACTTGCGAAATGTCTCTGTGGGTTTCTTCTTCAAAATTTGGATATAGAACACGTCTGGTTCGTTCTCTGTGTTAAATCTAAATCTGTCCATAAAGTCAGATGCGATGCTTACCTAATTTGGCCATTTCTCGGGATCTTGGCTGATGTACCAAGATAGTGCATCTCCTTTCAAACTCCTCATGAACAACTTCATGCGAATCCTTTCATCCTTTCCTACGCCAACCAGCTTGTCACAATAGGTCCTCAGATGGACCCTTGGATCACCAGTACCGTCAAACATTTCAAATTTTGGAGGTTCTTACCCCTCGGGCAGTTCGACATCAGGTTGTATGTAGAGGTCCTCATAGTTCAGTCCTTTGATCCATTTGCTTCCTTCGACGCCTTGAATCCGGCTAGTTAATTTCTTAAGTTCCTCAGCCAGGTTCTTGATAAGCAGGTCATTTTCATCAGACTCGGACATGTGTGGGATATGCGGAGTGGAGTGGGTCATGGTTTCCACGTAGATGGGATTGTTATAGGTGTGGAAGTGGTCCTTTGTGGGATTTTAAGGTTTTGGGTTAAGTAGTGGAGCGTTGTTTGAAGTGTGGCAAGTATTGCAATGTGTCAGGAGTTTGGTTTTTTGGCGGAGTGGTGTGATGGTGAGGTGCGGGATGATTCTGTTGCCTTGGGATATTTTGTGGAGGTGTAGGGTTTTGGGCGTTTGGGAAGTTGACGTCTGGGATGTTAAGGGAAAATGACAGGTTGGCCAGATTTCGAACCTGATCAAGTTCTTCTTGAAACTTCAGCAATTTCTGTTCCAGTGGTGACATGTTCTCATTTAGGACCCGAATACCTTGGCCATCAGTGGCCTCTATCCGTTCAACCATACTCTCCTTCCTGGCGCTGCTGGATTCTTTCATTTTACTCTTGCCTTTGTTTTTGCCTTTAGGGGGACTAGGAGGAGGAGTAGGTGGAGGGCCCTTGGAACTTGTGCGATAAGCTGATGATGCCAGAGTGCAAAAACTAACCTTTGGGGAGGGGAATAATAAAGAAAAAGAAACAAAAACAAAAGGTAGCCAAGTCAGCGAAGATTATAAAACAATATTGCAGTATTTAAACACATAGTGCGAGAATGTAAAGCGTGTCCTAATTTGGGGACCTCTTTGTGCCCGAGGTAGGCCTAGAGACAAATTGATTTGGAGAACTTAGAATGCTAAATGCCTCATTTTATTGATAAGAAAATAGACAAATCCCAAATGACATCAAATAAACGAAAAATAAAAGTCACTAATGGCCATTAGCCTTATTACATTGATAAAAGAAAGACACTCCTATCTACTCGGTCCTAGAAGGACCTTCCCCAGACTCGACATTCCTGCTTCCCTCGAACAGCTTTCCCAGCTCGCGAAGTCCCAGCAGAAGGTATGCTCTGGCTAGATGTCCTCCTTCAGTTCCCTCAGCTCATGTTATTAGGCTGGATGTCCAGGACGGACGGCTGATTACCCAGATTTTTTCTGACGAGAGCTTTGTCACTAGAGTGTAGATCTTCCCACCATTTCAGCAGACTAGGGTGGATATTGGTGCCCATGCCGAATCTGGGGACTTCGTGCAAGGAAAATAAGGTTAGGCCCTTACCCCCACCAGACTTGACTATTTAGTATCAACAATTAGCATGAAGCATTTAGTTCTCCAAATAAATGCACAGAACGTGATGATGTCTGTTTGGGTTTAGGGAAACCCGCTGGACTTTTGGAAAAGGCTATCTTAAAAGCTATCGTGCGGACAACACTTTAGCTTGGCTAGGTTTGACCATGATGCATGCAATAATACAACAGAGTAAGGCTTCCATGGGGTTTTAGACTGGTACCCTTGAGCGGACAACTCAAGGGGGAAGGCACGGAACCGTCGATTGCACCGCTGATCGACTAGTTTTACCGCAAATAAGCCTTTCCGAATTTAGGGGGGTAATAATATAGGAAGGGCGCAACCACTCATCAAGCGTTGCTATGGTAGTTTTGTTTGGCAAGAGTGGAGTATGAATGTTGAGCATGATTATGCAATAATAAGCATTAAAAGCAAGTTGTCATGTATTTGCATGTTAAGAAAGCGGTAAATACAACAGTTATAATTTAAAGCAGTTACAAAGGAAAACAAGGAGGCATGTCAGTTTCGTCTTGGGGAAGAGTAAGTACTTGAAAGAAATAAATGATTAATTGCACGTAGAAGGGAAGAGGAAAGGGTGCAAATATTAAACAAAGTAAAGGTACAAATTCACAAAGCAATTTGAAATGGTAAAAGCCTAAGATCCCCAGCAGAGTTGCCATGCTGTCGCACCCCTTTTTCCTCGCGGAGATCAGAGTTTATGACATTTTTGGTTTGAGACAACTCTTTCCTTTTGGGAGAGGAGGTTTGTATTTTTTAGAGTCGCCACCTAATGATTTTAAAGGTGCGTTAGGGCACCTAAGGGGTTTATCTATAACTAAGTTGTTAACCAGAGATAGGGTAAGGGCTTAAAATTATCCTAAGGGGAAGGTGTTAGGCACCCCTCAAGATCCACAAGTGTGGTTCCCGGCCAAATAACTTTTGTGAATTTGTACGGTTTAGCAAACAAACAAATAAAGGCTCAAATAAGAGGGGATTTAAATCTTAAGCATGCAAGGTGTTTGAAAACAATTAGAGAAAAAGCTAAGTTTTGAAAAGGGTTACAATCTAAGCATGTAAAGTAAAGGATATCCTAGGTTTGTGATAATATGGATCACATCAATGCAATACCCTCCTCAAAGAGGGGCTACACGTGGTATTAGCGCATCGGTCATCATATCCATATTCTACCCTTTCCCACCCCGTGAAGGTAACTAAAATGCGTATTGGTCACGACCTCTATTGCGTGTTGTTACTCGTCCCTTCTTAATAGTCACAGAGGAGTTTAGGACTTCTACCTATAAGAGAAGTTCTATGCAGACCCTCAGGTTTAAAGGAAAAATGGTAGGGCGAAAAACAAAAGCATATAGGACTGCAGTTAATGGGAACATAGAAAAGCAAGTAAAGGCTCAAGTTTACCTCCACAAGCGATACAATTAGACAGCACGACTCAAACACAGTTACGGGCAGTATTTAAATTTATAATCCTAAGACATGGTGTCTAGGTGAGTTCAGAATATAAACGGATATGCAGACCTATTTTTATAACTCAGAAAAGGGGTCCTAGTCAATTTGCCTACTGATTTGAAACCTTTTAAGCATTGATCACCATATACAGGAAGGCAGATTTCCAGTTTTAGACAAATTAATCACCTAAGCTTGCCTAGGTGTGAGATAGTATATACTAATTACCAGAATTACTTATAGGAGAGTTGTTCAACATTGTATTACCTAAACATGTTGTTCTAGGTGTTCGAATATAAACTTATTATCAGCTAATTGCGAGGATTGAATGAAGTTTTTTCCCCCCAGTAATTAGGCTAGGTGTGCTTAAACGAATGAGATGCAATCCTAAGGACATGATGTCTAATGCACAAAGATGTTGAATGGTGCATAATCAGAAGCCTAAACAAGATCTCTAAATGCACAAATATTGCAGTGTTTTGATATGCTTTCAGGATATGCAAAAGTGACAGGTTTATTAGTTGTTTACCTAGAACATGATCTCTACGTGTAACTTGGTGAAGCATGATTGCACATTTTGTTAACACTATTATTTTAGGGCCAGATTTAGATTACATTTTCAGGATGCATAGATAGAATCACATGATAGCAGTTTTTCCATTGTTACTTACGGAACATGATTTTCCTAAATGATATAACAGTATTGAAGTAAAGTGTTGAAATAGTGTTTATGAAATTCTAAAGAGCATGATTTCTAATGCACGATATGCTTTGCACATGTTAGTCCTAAACATGATCTGTATTGCACACATAGGAAATATAAACCTAATAGCATGGTTTCTACCCTTTTAGATCTATAGCATGCATAGTTACCCCTTCCCTTTTTACTATCCATTCCCCAAGAGTTGTTTACAAATTATTACAGACCAATGAATGAGTTACATAAATAGAAATAGAAAATCAAGAAGTTACTCTATAGGGAGCCTTCAATTAGGCCCAGATTTCCCAAAGCCTCCAATGGCCTTATATGCCTCAGTTCCATAGACAAATTAGAGTCTAGGTGCATCAAAGTTCCCTAAGGATCTCAAGGATCCCGGGCAGTGCTTACACCTAGACTTAGTGACCAAGAATTAAACAAGTGCAGTGTGGAAGTGCCAGCCTCATTGTGTCAGAGTTCAGAGGGACCTCAAGTGTCCCAAAGCAGTGCTCACACTAAGGGGGCAGTACTTAAAGGCCTAAGAATAAAGTGAAGTGCAGGAGGTGATTTGAAAAGAGTTGAGTTAAAAGAGCACTTCTGAAAACAGTCTATTTGAAATAGGTTTACATATCAGTAGGTGAGTGGCTTAGGAAAATAGTTTTGAAAAGAACAAGGGATGGAGAATTCAACCAGCACCAAACAGTACACAGCACATAGAGAGACAACCACAAACAAAGAAGCAGGGATTGGGGACATATAGGCCATACATAGAAACTGATTTGTATACAAGTTAACATTAGAGATGTACTAAAGCATCACAGACCTGTACAGGGCCTGAACTATCACAAACATAGTTTATCACAAAGAGTTAATGCCAAGAATTAAACAGAACTAGATTGAAGGAGTACTAGGGAGAAGGCAACACATAATAAACATAGTTAAACATAAGTTCAGGAAAGGTTCTGGATATAGTATAGAGACTAAGTAACATGTGGTGCATGTTGTAGTATACTAAGAATTAAAGAAGACATAAGCAGAATCATGTTGAAGCATGCAAAGGGGGTAGTAACATGTTGAGGCTAAAGGGAAAAGGTATTAAGAACTAAAACAACAGAGCATACAAAACTAGTTGCAAGTAGAACAACATAACCATAAGTAAAAGCAGATTAGAAATAAAATAAATCGAAATACCCAAAGAAACATATTGTTTTGAAGCTTTAATCATAAATTGAAGACATACCAGTTGGAACATAGCAAGTACAGAATGAAAAATAGGCAAATAGAATAACCAGTCTTGGCTTGCAGCCGACTAGTAATAGCAAGTAGTCAAGAGAAGAACAGTAGAGAGTATGTGTGTGTGTAAAAGAGAGAGTTGAACAGTGTGTGTGTTCGTCTGTGTGTTACTGAAAGACTAGAGTATTTATAGTTGAGAACATGTAGTAAAATAAGGTAGGAATCATAGTAGCATGGTCATTTAGGAACTCAGAATCAATTAGTCAGCCATCAAGGAAAGTACTCATTTAAGTTAAGGGATTTTAATTCAAACGGTAAAAACCAGTAGCATATAAGGCAAGAAAGAATCAGTACGTGACTAATAAGGAAGGAATCAAAGTTCATTAATCATAGGGTAGTCTATTAGGACTAAATTAAGATAACTTCAATTAAGGAAATGATTCAGTAAAAAAATAAAGTACTACAACAAATAAGGTAATGGAATTTAAACAGACGAGTAGAATTATAGGGTTTAAAAGAATCCTTTCAATCAAACCATCAAATAAGGAAATCAGAATCAGTCAAGAAAGAGTCATGATTCTATAATTCAACATATAAATAGAGAAGAGCAAACAGTTGTAGCAAACAGGAAGGGTCGGCAATATCGACAGAATGAGGCGAGAGATGAACAAACATGAATAAACACAACCATACAGAGGTAATACAAGTAGGCTAAGGACTCAGTAAAACCTATTCGAAGTATGGAAACCACATAATCGTAACAAGAATCAAGTAACCAGGCTAACACAAAGAACCAAACTAAAAAGATCTTAAAAATTAGGGCTTTTTAACGTAGGCGAGTTAAAAAGTGGTAAGAACACAGAATCATTCGAGATATGCAAGGAACAAGTTTAAACATACAGAAAACATCAGTTTGAACAAGTGTAAAAGAAACTCTGAGAAAACCCTAACTTTAAAGAAAGTCAAAATGACTTAAAATTGATGAGTTTTTAAAAGAAGTTTGAGACTAGTATAAAATATAGAGAGAAACAAACTTAAATCGTTAAAAATAGCAGGGATCTATGAGATTCAAACAAAAGTCAGGGTTTCAAAGGAAACCCAAATAGAAACGGAAGAACCTATTATAAACTTCAAGGATCGTAATAAATATGGTGTGATTTTGCCCAAAATCACACCGGAGAAGCTATAAACAACCAAAACAGAAACCCTAGACATAAGTCGGCATGACCCAGGGCCATTGAAGGCCTCAGAGATGATGAGCAAGGTGAGGGGGGAACCATTGGAGGCTTGGAATTGAAAGGTGGTCGCCGGAGATGGCCGGAGAGGGAGGTGGTGGCTGAAGAAGGCTAGGGTTAGGTTGAGAGAAAAGAAGAGACAAGTGCATCTGAAGGCGGCGTGTGTTGGAAAATGATGTAGGGTTAGGGGTCTTTAGGAATTAAAAAGGAAAGGGTTTATTTGGACCATTGATTTGGGAGATCAACGATCAGGATTAGACCGGGTAGATGGGTTCCGGGTTTGGGTAGGAGTTTATAGGACCTGGGTCGGGTAACTGGGTAGTAAATTGGTTTAAGAGTGGTCTCAATTTGGGCTATAATTGAAAGCCAAATTTGGCTATGATTTAAATAGCCAATTTCCCTATTTTGATTTTAATAAAATAATAAATAGTTTTCTGAGAATAATTTTTCTATACCAAAATGATTAAAAATATATAATTATCATTTTAAAAATATAGGGGCCAATTTTACACGTATAAGATATAATTATACATTAAGACGGGCTAACATTGCAATTATATGCAATTTAGCTTGAAAAAAAACAAATATAATTATAAAAATGCATAAAAATTATATTAATTACATTTTGGTATAAGTATAGAATTTAAATGAATAAATCATTATAGAAATAATTTTGAAAATAATTATTGCGAATTTTATGAATAAGAAGGGGAGAAAATAAATTAATTTAAACCCTTAAAATTATGGGAAAAATTATAAAAACCTTGTGTATGCTTATATATGCATATATATGCTATTTCGAAGGTATTTATGCATATTTAAAATATATAAAAAAATTGGATATCACCAACCGTAAATACTCGGATTATGTAGATGGCACACAGTTAATCTCTAAATTAGCCTATAAATATGTGATGGGTCACATGAAATTTTGTTTAAGGAGGAGATTATCGGGTATGTATGAATAAAGTCCCACATGAAAAGTAAATAAGAAATAAAACTCTACTTCTAAGATGTTGGATACTCTTAATGGTGATAAATTTTTGAAAAAAAATCGTGATGGCTTAGCCCTAAGCGGACAATATTAGAGCCTATGATTTGGCGGATGAGTATGGAGATAGCGAAGTGTGGTGTATTGGCCAGACTTAGTGTATTTGCCGTATACAAGGTGGTTTATGACCTTTACTCGTAACTTTAAAATTGTATATACAATCTTTGAGCTTCGGTGATCGTAAATACTCGGTTCATATGGGTAACACATAATTAATCTCCAAAATAGCCCATGAATAGTGATGGATCATGTGGAACTTCTCTTCAGAAGGAGATTGTTAGGTGTGTGTGTGTTAATAAGGTCCCACATGGGGAAAAAAGAAAAAAAAACTATTTATAAGGAGTTGGATATTCTTAAAGGTGTGGGGCCTTTTGGCAAAACTATAGGGCTATGTTATGTTTGAACTCTAAAATTAAAAAATGGGAATCTTACATAAATGTCCCCAAAAAGTCCTCACTTACTAACCTCGATCCATTAATTATAAACTTACCAAAACTAGCCAAGCACATATAAAAATTAAAAACCCAAAGAAATAAGGTTCTTTCTCTCCAAGAATCACATACAAATATCTCCTTCTATATTTTTAAGTGTGATTAGCAAATTAGATGTAAGACGGAAAAGAAATTTCATGGATGAGGTAGCAAATAAGGTGATGAAATACAAAATATATATATATATATATATATATAAAAGATTCCAAAATCTAAGCAAAAAAGAACTTATTGTATGGGTATGGTTGAGATTCATTGAAAACATATAAAAGAGTCAATATACAAAATTTGAGAAAAATTGGAGGTGATTTGGACAGATTTGGTATCAAAATTTGTAGCAAAATCGAGTTCAAAATTTTTTGCAGTGACACGTGTATCTCACACGCAGGTATACATGGATATGCATGTTATACACATTTGATTCATATGCGATACACATGTGATACATAGTATGATAAACATATCATTTCTTATGTTCATCTTCTGCTTCAAATTATCAATTCAAACTAACTCAAAACTCCACCAAATCATCCCAAACTAAGATTAAAGCTCCTTATTATGTACCCAATCTATTCTAATAACACACAAAAAAAAAAAACATAGATTTGACCTTTTTTGACTACAAATAGCAATTTGGCTAATATCAGTAATATTTTATAAATTATCAAATCTTTATAATAAGCTACTTATAAATTGGCCGGTTTTTGTAATGGCTAATTGAACATAGCTGGTATTTTCCCAAAAGAAATCTTGCATAGGTTGTAAAAGAACATTAAATTAGGAAAGAAAGAGATAGAAAATTGAGAGCACGAAACAAGTCAAAAGTCATTTTCTTCCTTCAAAATAAAACTTTGTTAAGCTTTTCCAATTGGTGTGTTTGGTATGATGCATGAAATTTATTTTTTTGAAAAATATCTTATTTCTAAAGTTAAAAATAAATAATAATATTAGAAAATTTAAAAAAATACTTGAGTATTAAGCAGATAAAATGTCTAAGTATAAGCAATGATATAAAATTACAAATTGAGAAGGAAATTATAAGCCATTTTTTCCAATTGATGGAAATTATTTATTCTTAAAACTATCTTCCAAAACAGATTTGCCCACGTTTGTTTATGGTTTTGGTTTCAGTTTGGAAAGGTTGTAGAAACAAGTTTCCTAAAGTATGAATGTCACTACCCAAAACTAATCTTGTCGTGATGGCGCCTATCGTGGTACTAGGCAAGCCGACACATTACCAAAACAATTCAATATTTCATTTTAAGAGATAATTTCAAAATTATTCATTATAAAGCCTTCACAAAGGAGTTCAACTCAAAATAAAAATGCGAAAAAGAAATCCCGACATCGGGGTCATGAGCATCCAAACAAGACTAACATCAAGCTTTACAACATTCCACTAATACCAAAATAGAAAGAAAGATAATAATAGAGGAGAAATCAAGTGTTGCGGACGCCGTCAACTACCTCGTAAGTCTCCGACAACCCAAAGCACACTGACTCAACGATCTCCGCGAACGGGCTCACCTGAATATGCACACAAGGTGCAGGGAGTAATGTGAGTACTTCCAACTCAGTTAGTAACATAATTAAATAAGGAAATGAGAAAACAAAGCCGAGCTACACATAATACAATTCTTTTCAGAAATTTCAGTAAAAGAATTTAGGCATGCTTTCAAACAGGTGTTTTAAAATCAAAACGTTTCAAGCTCATGCGAAACAATATAAGTCCTCCAAAACATCACTACAACAATGACTAGCAACAATGTGCATCAATAAATAGAAGCAATACACAGCCTCATAGGGGCTACTCTCAGCCTCAATACTCACAATCAAAGTACCTGCGCTCACTGGGGGCGTTCAGACTGCGGAGGGGCTCCTATAGCCAAAACGCTATATTGCTTCGGCGTGCAACGCGACCCAATACTGCTGCGGCATGCAGCCTGATCCATATATTGCTGCGGCGTGCGACCTGATCCAAGTATTGTTCCAGCGTGCAACCCGATCCAATATCATGGACCGAAGGCTTGTTGTGGCGCAACCCGATCCACCATTTACTGCGGCACGCAGTACGATCCAACATATCTCACACAACTCTCAACCCGGCACTCAGGCCCTATATCAGTCACTAGCCTTTTCAGCCTCACAATTATCACAACAACAACCCAAACAAAGACTATAACAAGTACAAATCAAAATCATGGGAGAGAGCTATGATAAAATGCATAAGCAAACAATGACTTAGTACAAGACAATAATTTAACAGTCAATACAACAAGCTCACAACCACTACGGGTCCCAACAGGGTTCCATATAACCTAATGTCACGATCCAAAATCCTAAAAGGCAGTGATGGCGCCTATCGTGGAACTAGGCTAGCCAACCATCACTTTACTACGCATTTGTTCAATTACACGATTTCACAATTCAATAATAAGCATGCAACCATTGCATTAAATAATATAAATAAGTCTTAGCGATCCCATATTAGCCTAACCAACCTCCCAAGAACTGGAGTCAATAGTCATGAGCATCTAAGAATAAATAAATCTAACTCTGCTAAAACTATAATATATGTCTCTGAATCAAATGCTAAAGCTAAATAAGGAAGGGAAGTGGAGAAGCTGTGGACGCTGAACAACTACCTCGAAATCCCGTGAATCTGCAACTACAAGCAAGGACAGCTACTGCTTCAGACCGTCACCTAAATCTGTGCACAGAGGCACAGGGAGTCTTTATGAGTACGCCAACTCAGTAGTAATGAAAATAAATCACAGTCTGAGAATTATAAAACACACAGTACAGATATACAATTCCACAAACCAGTAAAACATCAAGTCACCATGTAGTATTCATCAAATAATAAGTTCGAAATCAGTTTCCAGAAAACCTTTGAAAACAAGTGTAATATCAGTATATCTCAGTGAAGTTCTCAGTAAAAGCCAGTTTGAAAACGAAGTAATTCATAGTTCGAAACTTAGAAAAATCATCATAAATCTGCCCATCGGGCCAAAATCATTTATTGTAACAGTTTCCCCTCAGGCATTCTCTCAATCACTCAGTAACTTGTGCAACACCTTCGTATTCGCCCGATCAGCATCAATACGATCCAGAGCCATAACTTGTGCAACTCGTGCACTCAATAACAACACCCCAAGAGTTCAATTCATAAAATAGAGAAGACTCACACGAGAGGACTATCCTGCCATTTCTCTTGCCATTACCACATCATGCTAAAAGCCTGATACACATCGTGAAACCATATCACACAAATCCGACACCAAGGATCATACCTCTACCTAATTGATCTGCAAAGTGTGATCCCATCCAACCGCTGGACCACGTGACATACTCCAAGCCACCTTTCTCAAAATCAATAACCATGCAAAATTTGACATCAATTACTCAAAGTGCATTGCCATAACCACGGGAAAATCGGATGATACCATGCCACCCGAACTAGAAAGAACATAACAAATACGTCTCAATCCTGCAACACCCATACTAGCCTACCAATAACTCTAAGACAACTCTGGTCACCCACAACAGGTAGATAACTCTCTGAACGTTCATAACGACTGAATTATGACATATACTAACACCTGACTAGGTTTGCTCGCATCCTCGTAGTTTACAACTACAAAAATAATCTATTCATGGAACTCCCAGTCTCAAAATCCATGAGGTTCACCAATTACCATTTCTGATCCCAATTCCACCACTCAAATATATAACACATCCCTGATGCTCAATCATTCCATGAGGGATACCCCTAAATTCCCCCGTGACACCAAGCAACCTTGAATATCAGCAGTGATCCAACAAAAGAGCGTCGTAACACCAATGATGCACCCTTACTCAAACACATTGCCTTAAGAAAATTGTCCTTTATGAATGTATACTCTCATCCAGCCACCCAATAGTGGTATCCTTTACCTAATCATCTGAAACCGCCAGTTCTGACCTTCCTTCTAAAACTGAATCGTGACCTCACATATGCCACTCTCCACTATACATAAAAAATTGCATACGCCATGCATCCTATGATAAATATGAGAACTTCATGCTCCTTTCCTAGCCACAAACAACTACGTACCCAACTAGCCAAGAACTTTCCATTTATCTTATTTAGAAGAAAAATTACTATACATCATATGGCCCTCACGCCAGTAGAAAATATACATCTCTAACCATGGTAGAAATCATCAAGAACTCCCGAATCACATTTGTACAACACCAAACCTCCAGGACTGAATCCTTCTAACTCAACCAAGCTACGCATGCCATAAAATTCTAAGAGAATTGCTAAGAAATACCTGTAACAACTCAGTACCTCATAAACACCTAAAGAACTAACCATATACCTTATCATGCCGATCTGACGTACTACCAAGTTGTCCTATCTATCCAAGTTCCTCCTGACTTACCTTCAAATTGATACTTCTTCTTGCCATAATATCGCAATTCTCAATCCCGACTCACCGCACGAAACCCGAGCATAAAAATATACCGTCTAACGCTCATAAGCCGCTGAATACTCTATTAAATATCCCCAAAGCACCACATTAAAAATACTTACCCTAAAGAGACTTCCTGCGAATTTAAAGTCATTACCTTCACTTTCCTGATACTGATGGATATAATCCATGATAATGCAAATACACCACCAGCCTTGACACCTTCCCCGTAAATCTCAGTTCTAGCCCTTCTCACACCTTGAAGATCCTCGATCACTACATATAACTTTGAATCCGTCTGAAAACGTCATTTGCTCTACGCAATTTCAATTACACTAACCAAGTAAACAGAACGACCTGACCCCGCTTGAAATCCACATACTAGGAAAGTAATCCACCCCTTTGAAGCAACAAGCACACTCATACATTGCACACTCTGCACTTACCAGTACCACTCCGTCATTCAATGGATTCCACTATCCGTAAAGTACATTACAACTTGTATCGAAGAAATTTCCATCACTCGAGTCATTCACAGACTCTACCTCTGTAGGTCATAACTGATTCACCAATATACCTCGCACCAAAACCATTACAACACATAATCGTGTAATCAACTTATCATTAACGGACTCCCCCACTTGGCTCAAAGCCAAGGATCAAGACAAACAATAACTTACGATGCCCACACATTATCACTTCCACCATACTATGGTGAGGTTCAACTAAATCCTCCATAAGCTTATATGACCCAAACCATCTACACTCAAATCAAATGCAATTCTCGCATCCACCACTGTAACGGTCATGCCAACTCCCACAAGCGAGCTAAACTCAAATTACAACATACATCATCTATTGGTAGAAAAGAACTTGCCACAGATAAACATAAGGGTCACACACCAGACAACCCGTAGTAAATACTCCTTCCTTCTTAACCTCAAAATGATATCTCCCTATACACTTCCGAAAATCATAGCTATCACGCAATCATTATACCTTCCTACATTAGAACACAACCACTGCCTGCTTCCAATACATCCCATTAAGCGGTATAAGAACCTGAAGCTGATGGCAATACTAGCATTGGGGTTGTGGTTAAGGAATTATTGAGCTTCTGGAAGCTCTACACACACTCGTCTGACCACATGGATACCTTCACTAGACACCATGTGTCCCAAAAATGCTAATAAAATGAGCCAACAATTCGCACTTGGAGAACTTCGCACAAAGCTTCTCCTCCCTATATCCTTGTAATACCATCATCAAGTGTCGAGTATTCTATCATTGGCTACGTGAGTACGACAGGATGCCATCAATAAATGCAATAACAAAGGAGTGCAATCACTGCTTGAATACACCGCTAATCAAATACATGAATGCTACTGGAGCATTGGTCAGCTCANATCTCCCCCCAATTCATTTTGGTCACAATCAAACAACGTGAACACATCTAACTATCAATCACACTTACCACGTAGTCATCTAGTCAAAAGTTCCATCAATAAGGACACCAACGGACATATAAGTCCCCAAACACATGTGCCCACACAAATGAAATCTCAACACTCAAACCACAGACAAAATCCGACCTCAAGTCCTTCCGACTGGCCTATTATCAACATGTAAAAAAAATCACATATCACTCATGAAAGTCACAAGCCGCCGACGCACAACTGATACCAAGCGCTCACGTGCGCATTCGAATGCATAAAAGGAATTCAAAGAGTTACGCTTTGGATCAATAAAACGTATTCGCACGATAAGAATTCAAGAACGTGGAATGTTTCCTAAGGGTTCTGCAGCCTCTCGAAGATAAGTACAGACGTCTCCGTACCGATCCGCAAGACTCTACTAAACCTGCTCATAACCGTTGAGTCCTATGTAACCTAGAGCTCTGATACCAACTTGTCACGACCCAAAATCCTAACAGGCCGTGATGGCGCCTATCGTGGAACTAGGCTAGCCAACCATCACTTTACTACGCATTTGTTCAATTACACGATTTAACAATTCAATAATAAGCATGCAACCATTGCATTAAATAATATAAATAAGTCTTAGCGTTCCCATATTAGCCTAACCAACCTCCCAAGAACTGGAGTCAATAGTCATGAGCATCTAAGAATAAATAAATCTAACTCTGCTAAAACTATAATATATGTCTCTAAATCAAATGTTAAAGCTAAATAAGGAAGGGAAGTGGAGAAGCTGTGGACGCTGAACAACTACCTCGAAATCCCGTGAATCTGCAACTACAAGCAAGGACAACTACTGCTCCAGACCGTCACCTAAATCTGTACACAGAGGCACAAGGAGTCTTTATGAGTACGCCAACTCAGTAGTAATGAAAATAAATCACAGTCTGAGAATTATAAAACATACAGTACAGATACACAATTCCACAAACCATTAAAACACCAAGTCACCATGTAGTATTCATCAAATAATAAGTTCGAAATCAGTTTCCAGAAAACCTTTGAAAACAAGTGTAATATCAGTATATCTCAGTGAAGTTCTCAGTAAAAGCCAGTTTGAAAATGAAGTAATTCATAGTTCGAAAACTTCGAAAAATTATCATAAATCTACCCCTCGCGCCAAAATCATTTCTTGTAACAGTTGCCCCTCAGGCATTCTCTCAATCACTCAGTATCAATCATCACTCAGTAACAGCCTCGCGGGCAATCATCATCACTCAATCGGTACCGGCGCTCACTAGGGGTGTGTACAGACTCCGAAGGGCCTGCAGCCCAAGCGCAATAATAACATAAGGCCTGGAAGCCTCCTCACATCACTCATAAGGCCTGGAAGCCTCCTCACATCACTCATAAGGCCTGGAAGCCTCCTCGCATCACTCAGTCAGACACTCTCAATTAGCCCTTAGGCCATAAACATACCGGGTTCTCGACCAAATATAGTGTTTTATTTTTCAATAAATAGTATCAAAATACTCTGAGTGTCAAAATAATTTATCAGGAAAAGACTGAGTGTAATTCACAACATATCAAGTGAGGAAACACAGTAAAACAGTCCCCCAAGGGGTAAACAAATTGGCACTAGATAATACTAATTAAGCATAGGCTTAAAACTCGGTTTAGCAACTCAATAGTCGTTTAAATATGGAAGATTTTTCCAAAGTTCCAGCCTTTTCATTTCAAAACCCGTGAAAGAGTGCATAGTCCGGGGTTTCATACCCTCAGGACAGGATTTAAAGACATTACTTACCTCAAAACTAGCCCGAAACTACTCCGCAACACGCTTGCCTTTTGGATCAACTTCTGAATGCTCCAAATATGCCAAGTTCATATTTTTATCATCAATATATTCTTAAGAAACAATTTCCAATCGAAAAATATCGAATTTAACCCAAAAATCCGAAACCGGTCAAAACCCGACCCCCGGGCCCGCGTCCTGAAACTCAGAAATTTTTATCGAAAAGTGTTCTTCGTCCTCTCATGAGTCCGTACATATAAAGAACACCAAAATCGGAGTCCGTTTGACCATTCAAATCGACCCTTAAAAGTCTCATAATCTCAAGCCCTAAAACTCAATTTTTCTACTGATTTTCCATGAATTTACACTGGTTTTATGTTCTATAATCACCCACAAACGAGTTTTAATGATCAAAACACTTACCTCTATGAAGAACAAGGATATCCCTCTTCAAAAATCGTCTCAAAAGCTCTTTTCCGTACAACAATGGTGTAAAAATATGTTTAGGTCGCGGAGGGTTTAATTTATATTAGCGCAGTTATTTCTTCACCGCGATAGCGGACTCCCTGTCGCGATCGAGGGGCACAAATTCTCAACCCCACGTGATCGCAGCTCTCTTCACGCGATCGCGAAGACCATTCGACCTCGCCCCCCACGCGCCTGCCTTATCCCTACGCGATCACTATCCCCTCACGTGATCGCAATGCCTGACTTGCTCGACCTCTGCGATCGCGAGCACACTTATGCGATCGCAGAGTGTAAATCGTAACCCCTCTCAAAATGCACTATGCGATCGCGACTCCCTTCACACGATCACAGAGAGTAAAAATCTGCTGCACTGACACCAGAAAACCAGCAATTGCTCTAAGTCCAAAAATGCCCGTTAACCGTACGAAATCAATCCCGAGCCCCTCGGGACCCCAACCAATTTTACCAACACATCATAAATGATCATTCAAACCTATTTGCACTCTCAAAAGACCAAAACTAACATCAAACACCAAATTCACATCGGATTCAAGCCTAAGAACTTTGATATTTCTAAAATCCACCAATGATGCCGAAACTATCCAAAACAACTCCGAATGACCTGAAATTTTGCAGACATATCCAAAATGACATTACGAACCTGTTCCAACTGTCGGAATTCCATTCTAACTCCGATAGCCTAATTCTCACTGTCGACCATAAATCGCCAAAAACTAACTTTAGCAAATTCAAGCCTAGTTCTACCCCGGGCATCACAAAATTATTCCGGACACACTCCTAAGTCCCAAATCACCTAACGAAGCTATATGAGCCATAAAATACGCATTCCGAGGTCGTTTGCCAATAAGTCAACTCTCAGTTAAATTTTCCCATTTTAAGGCTATTTTTAAAGGCTAATTGACTGAACTCTCACTACAACTATTCAATTTCAAGTCTATCAACTCTAATACCTCAAATACAGTAATACCAACCTATGAAAAGGAAATAACAGTAATTATAATACAAGTTCTACATAAAGACCGGCCGGGTCGTTACACTTAAGCATGGTTTCTAACATGTAAGACAGTCAATAACTCGAAAACAAGAGTGAACAAGTAATAACAAAGGTGTATTTGACTTTATAGTCTACCGGGAAGGAGCAAGTCTCAATCCCACTCAGTGCATGCTCACACGCCCGTCACTCAACGTGTGCGTCACCTCTAAATATCAACATATGAATTTCTCGGGGTTTCATACCCTCAAGACTAGATTTAAGACTGTTACTTACCTCAAACCGAGCAAATATCCATTCCACTATGCTCATGCCCCTCGATTTGGTCTCCAAATGCTCCAAATGCTCCAAATCTATTCACAATCAGTACAATACCATTAATATACGCTAAAGGAATGAATTCCACACAAAAAATTACCAAATTAGACCAAGAACCCGAAATTGGTTCAAACGCGGCCCCTAGGCCCACGTCTCGAAATTCGACAAAAATTGCAAAACTAGAAAGCCCATTTACTCACGAGTCCGTACATACAAAATTTATCAAAAATCTGACATCATTTGGTCCCTCAAATCCTTAAATTAAACTCTCCAAAATCCCAAACCCTAACCCCCAATTTTTCACCCCTAAATTCCACTAATTAGATGATAATACAATGTGAAAGCACCATATATAAGATTATTAGAGCCCAAGCAACTTACCTTACTGAAAACCCTTGAATCTCCCTTCAAAATCACCTTAAAACCCCCCAAAACCGACTTGAAAATGAACCAAAATTCGCGAAGTCTCTTTTTTGTACTTTCTGCCCAGGCCTTTTGCACCTGCGGCTAAATATGCGCAACTGCACAAAAACATTCGCACCTGCAGAAAACACTAAAGTCCTTCATTTCGCACCCGTGCCCCAAGTCTTGTCGACTCGCCGTCTCCTCTCATAGTCTCGTCGACTCGTCGTCTCCCTCTCGCAGTCTCGCCGACTCGCCGTCTCCTTCTCGCCGACTCGCCTCTCCATCTCGCCGTCTCGCCTTTCCCTCTCGCCCTAGCCAGAGCAACAGATGGTAAGTTTCTTTTCTTGTTTATGTCTTTAAATCAAAGAGCATCTCAATTCTCAAAGTATTCATATGCTTGCTTCATTATACATAAACAGGAACTCATCTGTTTTGAAACATAAACACAAGTTTTGTGAAGAATCAGAAACTTCTCACTTTATAAGCGTACATAATTTAGGATGTTTGACTCCGTTCTCAGTAACAAAATTTAAAAGCAACAGTAATCAGCAGGATGCTTTAAAGTTCACAAAACTAATCTGTTTTGAGATTGATTTTGATAGTACCTGTATAAATATCTGTTAAGCAACTTGTTATTCTCATTCCTTTTCTTTTCTTGTTGCAGTGACTCATAGTGTCACGACCCCACATCCTAAGCCGGACGTGATGGCGCCTATCATGATACTAGGCTAGCCAATCTACCATGTAATAACATAAGACTTGCCATTAAATTCAAAACCGTTCGATATTCCACAAAATTCTTACAGATTAACAATTTTAAGCCACAAAACAAATAAAATAGTTTAGACACTGCCCCAAAACCTAGAGTCAACCGTCATGAGCATCTATGAATCAATACAAGGTAATGCTATTTCAATACTACAACCAGTCTAGGAATAGAAAGCAAATGATAGAATAAGAAGGGTAAAAGGGTATGCTGCGAACGCCGAACAACTACCTCAAAATCCCAAATCCGGCCCCAAGAGAAAAGCGAAAGAAACTAGCGCTCAGACCCAGCACCTGAATCTGCACACAAGGTGCAGGGAGTAATGTGAGTACACCAACTCAGTAGTATGAGAGTAAATAATGTCTAAGGCTACGAAACAAGTTAAACAGTCATCAATGCACAGTAAATGAAGCCTTTCTTTCAGAAAACATAGATACAACATCTTCTAACATTTACAAATCGCTTTCAGTAAAATATCCTTTGAAAATGTACCCATTTTCAATATTTCCATAGACATCAAAATGGTTTAGTATATGAAAAGGACAGAGTTCATAACCAGTCCTTCAGATGAAAACATGTATCATAAACTGCCCATCGGGCGCATCATCACTCAACATCAGTCACTCAGCATGCCTCACAATCACTTAGTATCAACCCCTCGGGCTACCTCACAGTCACTCATGCCTCCCAATATCTCATCACTCGGCACTCGCACTCGGTAGGTACCTGCGCTCACTGGGGGTGTACAGACTCCGGAGGGGCTCCTACAACCCAAGCGCTAATATCAAGCCATCTCGTGGCATAATCACTCAGTCTCTCGGCCTCTCTCATATCATAAGATAGTGTAACATGATGCGGCGCGCAACCTGATCCCATAATATCCTCACAACATAGGCTCTCGGCCTCACTCAGTCAGAAATCTGTCAAAAGCCACTCGGGCTATCAATAAAACGGGGTACTCGACCCAAAATATTATTTCATATCACAAAATAGTGTAAATAAGACTGAGTTTCGAAATCAGTTAAACATGATATGACTGAGTGTAAATCATAAGTCAACACAATGAGGAATAGCAGTATACATCCCCCAAAGGGTCTAAACAGGTCGGCACAAGGCCCCAAACATGGCGTACGACCCAAAATATAGTAATAGTCTTAAAACATGAATTATCGTATCATTTAGAAGCAAATACGCAACTTAATAGTTGCCACGGGACGGACCCAGTCACAATCCCCTAACAGTGCATGCCACACACTCGTCATCTAGTATGTGCGCTACTACAAATAGTGATAAAATACAAAGTCCGGGGTTTCATACCCTCAGGACAAGATTTACAGTCATTACTTACCTCAAACCGGCCCGAATACTAATCCGCGATGCTCTTGCCTCTCGAATAGGCACCCAATTGCTCTGAATCTTACCAAAACCAGATTAATACTATCAATATATACTAGGGAGACGAAACCCATTCGAAAATTATCAAAATTAAGCACAAATCCTGAAATAGGCCAAACCTGACCCTCGGGCCCACATTTCGGAATTCGATAAAAATCACAAAACTGGAATCCTTATCCTCCCATGAGTCTATACATACCAAGAACATCAAAATCGGACCTCAAATGGTCCCTCAAATCCCCACTCAAAGGTCTCCAAATCATAAGCCCTAATTTCCTAATTTTTGGGTTTAAATCCCACTAATTTCAGGTCTAATTACTTAGGAATCAACATAGAATCGAGTATTGTGTTCAAAAATCTTACCTCCAAGTGTTTCTCTTTGATTCTCTCTTCAATCCCTCTCAAAATGCTTCAAAGCCGTTCAAAAATGGTGAGAAATGGACAAAAATCGCGAAGGTGGGTTTATATACTTTCTGCCTAGATTCCTCTACGCGAACGCGCCTGGCCCCAAAATGCCCTTCGTGAACGCGTCCACAACTATGAGAACGGGAAGGGTTATCAACATACACCTCCGCGAATGCGGACCCCCACACGCGAACACATAGACCAAAACCTGGGGATCCTCCAACAGCCTACTACACATCGCGAACGCGACCCACTGAGCGTGAACGCATAGAACATTACCCCAAACCTATGTGTTCACGTCCTTCTCACCACGAACGCATAGCACAAAAATCCCAGATCCACTATTTTCTCTTCGCGAACGCGGGACCCCACTGCGAACGTGAAGAACAAGAAATCTCTGCAACCACACCAGCAAATTCTACCAAGTCTAAAACCACGAATTGGTTTGTTAGCACCCCCGAAACTCATCCGAGGCCCATCGAGACCCCAACCAAATATACCAAAACATTACATAACCTTATTCAAACTTAGTCGAGCCTTAGAAACACTCAAAGAAATGCCAAAATGCAAAATTCACCTCGGATTCAAGCCTATGAACTTAGAAATTTCTAAATTTCGCCAATGATGCCGAAACCACCCAAAACACGTCTGATTGACCTAAAAATTTGCACACATATCCAAAATGACACTACGAACTTGTTCCAACTTCCGAAATTCCATTCCGACCCCGATAGCCTATTTTCCACTGCCGATCGGAAATCGCCAAAAACTCAATTTCGTCATTTCAAGCCTAATTCCACTCCGGACATCAAAACCACCTTTCGAACACACTCCTAACTCTCAAATCACCTAACTAAGCTATCCGAGCCATAAAATCCATATTCTGAGGTCGTTTACCTATAAGTCAACTCCCGATTAACTTTTCCAACGATTAAGCCAATTTAAGAGACTAAGTGTCTCAATTCTCACCACGACCACTCTGAACCCAAAACAACTGACCCAACACAATAATATTAGGCTAAGCAACATACGATAAAGCAAAAATAGGAAAAATGGGGCTAATCTCGCGGAATGACCGACCGGGTCGTTACACATAGCATGATTGAAAATATACAAAGTGATAAGGTGATGGGTGAAAGTGCAGCTTCTAATTCAAATGCAATAAGTCAAGCTAAAAAAACAGAGTCAAATACAACCAAAAAAGGAAAAAACGTCTGTTGAGTGGGATCATTTTACAGAAATTATTACTTCTGAAGGGAGTACAAAAGCAAAATGTGACTATTGCTTTATTGAGTATTGTTTTAAGACCAAAGATGGTACGTCAACACTTATTACTCATATGAATAAGTGTCCTAAACACCCTGCTATTGTTGATAAAAAAAAATGAAATTTAGGCTTTCAATCTGTTCCGGGGGGTAGTCAGGGTGACGTTGTTGTTGTTACTTGGAAATTTGATCAAGAAGAGTGTAGGAAGACATTAGGTCGTATGGTAATAGTTGATGGTCTTCCTTGTAGCTTTGTTAAAAAAAGAAGGTTTTAAAGACTTTATGAAAGTGGCGCAACCTTATTTTCGGATCCCTTCCCGTAGTACTGTAACTAGAGATTGTTTTGATCTTTTTGGTGAAGAAAAGCAAAAGTTGAAGAGGTCTTTTATAGAAATAAAATAAAGAGTATGTATTACCACTGATACCTGGACTTCCATAAAAATAATCAATTACATGTGTATCACTGCCCATTAGATTGATAGTGAATGGAATATGCATAAGAGAATAATTAATTTTTGTCCTATTATTAGTCATAAAGGAGAAGATATGGAAAATGGTATTGGTAGGTGCTTACGTGAGTGGGGGATAAATAATATATTCACTGTCACAGTTGATAATGCAAGCTCAAATGAAGTGACAGTAGAAGAATTGTCTAAGCAATTAATAAAAATGGGAACTAATTTGATGAATGGTACTCACCTTCACGTGAGATGTATGGCTCACATCATGAATCTTGTGGTCCAGGATAATTTAAAAGAATATTTAATGTCTATTAAACGTGTTAGTCATGCAGTGAGATATGTTAGCCAGTCTCCTGCGAGGTTGAAGAGGTTTCAAGAATGTTTTGATGATGAACAACTCAATTGTAAAAACAATTTATGCTTGGATGTTCCAACTAGGTGGAATTCCACCTACTTGATGTTGCGCAGGGCTGTTGAATTTGAAAGTGCATTTTTACATTATGCTTCTAGTGAAATTGGCTTGAGATATTATCTTGAACATTCTTATATTGAAGTTGGAATTCCTACAGGTGAACTTTTGAGTTGTGATTGAGAGAATGTAAAAAGAATTACAAAGTTTCTTGAAATCTTCTATATTCTTACTTTGAAGATATATGGATCACGTTATGTGAAATTGAATACGTTACTTTGAAGCAATTGATAGAAAAGGAAGATACAATATTAAGTGAAATGGCAAAGAAGATGAAAGAAAAGTTTGATAAGTATTGGGGGTGATCCAGGTAAAATGAACAAGATCATTTTTATCTCATATATTTTGGATCCACGTTACAAGCTCGAATCAGTTGGATATGCACTTGTAAATATATTTGGTGTAGATCCGGGGGAAACTATACAAGAAGAAGTGACGAAGTACATTATTCATTATTTAGTGAGTATGTAAAGTGCAACTCAAAAGGTGTCGTGCTTGCTTCATCTTCAAATTGTTCTTCATTGGACACTTTGACTTCCGGACTTTCTGTCAGTCATGCAAGCACCCAAAATATAGGGATTTTAGAATCACTCGTGCAAGATATAAAAAAACTATAAAAGTGGGAGTGGAGGTGTTGATACTAAAACTGAGGATGACACTAAAGAATTTGATGTTCTTCTCTGGTGGAAATTGAACTCAGCTAGATTTTCTATTCTTGTGGAGATGGCTCGTGATGTATTAGTTGTTCCAGTTTCAAGTGTGGCATCCGAATGTGCGTTTAGTATGGGAGGACGTCTTCTTGATTCATTTAGGATTTCATTAACTCCTAAATTGGTGCAAGCTCTAGTGTGTCTTCAAGATTGGCTTCGAAATAAAAAATTAAAATAACTGGTTAGTGTTGAGGAAGATCTTGATAAAATCGAGCAGCTTGAACAAGGTTATAATATTGTTACTATATTTATTGTATATAAGTGTTATTGATATGGTTATATTTATTGCACGACTCGTTATTTTAATTTTTATCTTCAGGTTTAGCCAGCAATGTAAAAGACCATTTCGTAATTGACGTGTAGTGTTAATATATCTAGTAAGAATTCGAATTTAACCCATCAAGACTTCAAGTATTGAATATGTGCTTGAAACTTCTATGATTAGTCAGCATCAGTAGTTATCAATAGACATCCTATCTTCCATTATCATTAATAAGTAGTTGATAGTTTTCTTATGATAAAGAGAACTTAAGTTATACTGTTGTACTATTGAGATGAAATTTTTATAAGTGATTCTTATTTTATATGGCAGATAAATATTTGACCGAGAAAGTATATGGTGCATATAGTAACAGACTCAGAAAATACAAGAGCTCTACATCTTTAAATTCAAGATGAGTTGTTCTCCTTTTCTCATTCCTGTAAGTTTAATCCCCGAAAACCGTGTTGTTATCTTATGCTTCTTTCCTTTTTCCTGCTAAAAGATTATATTCATCACCAACAATCAACGTTATATTTATTCCTCATATTCTGTTAAGTCGATGAAGTTTTGGGATATTAATCATCCATATTTTAACATGAATTAAAGGAAATAGAGATTTTGATAATGAGTTGTCCTGTTCATATATTTTCATGAATGAATGAATATGGAACAAGTATTGCACAACCAACCATAATTATTGAAGGCCGAAATACTTCACCAAGCTAATGGTTGTGAAAACTGTGAATTTTGTATCTCGCCATCCCTTGATTTGGAAATTATAAATTAACTTTTCCATCTATTTGTCAAATGGAGATTTCAACTTCTATGTCTTTCTTTGTCAAACACGCGCAAGCCCTTTTTTATGTGTGAGATGAAAAACATCTTGTAAGTGATTATAAGGTTAAAAGCTTTTAACTACTGCAGACAGGATAGAGATGATAATGTTAGTAGGATGTGGTTGATGTTTATTATAAAGAAGCAAGGTTTCCTTTATTTTGGGGGTTTGGGGCGGTCACTAGATTTTGAGTTACATTGTTTAGACAACTTATTGACCTGGTTGTTTTTTGGGGGGGGGGGGGGGGGGGGGGGAGTGTGGGAGATTTTGTAGCTGCTTTTTCCTTTCTCATCATCTTGGGTTATGGTGGTTAGAAAAATATGATGAGAGAAAAGAATATTTTATTTTTCAGTAGATAAGTTAGGAAGGGAAGATATACTGGTTTGCTAACCATGAGGCAAAGTAGCCTATTCCAAAAGAGGAGTCATTAATCAATAAGTTTCTAGTTGCATGTATTTCCTTTTCAGAACCTACTAATCAGAGTTGAATACAGATAATTTTGATGTCATGTATTATACCAAGTGTTCTCTTCTATTTCTTCTAATAGTTATAAGTTGTTAATAGGCTCATCCCTAGAGATGATTCTACTAGGAAATACGCTGTGAAAAGAATATTGAGTACTTAATGATTTATTCGGAAAGAATATGTATGAGAAAAGTCATCTAAACATCAAACAAGAATAAAGACAGTAGTATTTATCACTGTCTCTACTTCGTTGCCTAATGCTGAAATTTGGTGTATGCATATTTTTTTATAGGGATCAACTGTTAAGCTGTTGTTTGAACTTTTGAAGCTGCAGAAATTCAAGCATTGTTAGGCGTTAGCTGCAAGCCAAACATTTTTGTGTATTCTACTCACTTGTGGATTAATCATTTTGACATATGTATTTTGGACTCACTTTGAATATAGACTGGAATTTTATCATTTCAAAATTAATCAGGGAGCATTAACTTTTCCTTTGCAGTTGTGGGCGGAGGAAAGACATATATATTCTGGACTCATCTGTTGCCGTGATTAATTTTCTATTCTAATTAATTAATACACTGACATGAATTAACATAAAAATGAATCATGTATTAACAACACTGACGCTTTTTATTGCATGAGGCTTTGAATGTAGTCTGGAATGTGTCATTATATATTCTAGATGTTGGCCCATATCACTGAATGGGTTTTGAAGATTGACAGCATGTGTCCAGTTGAACCAGGTCCATCATAGCACACACTTCTGACTGAAGCAGTTGGATCACAAATCGTACAAGTCTAGGAGATATTAGTGGTTGCTAAATATCAAAGAACTAAGAGAATGTCTCCTAATACGAAAAGGTTGCAAATTGATAGAGAAGACAGAAGTTGATTTCAGCTAGGACAGGAATTGAGGAAGGAAGTTGAGTTACAATCAAACTTGTCTACCTAGGAAGAGTTGGATCAGAATTGTATTATGGACTCAACAAACGGCCTCTATAAATAATCAAAGTATTACTGCTGAAAGAAGAGACGCACAAGTACAAAAGTGAATCAAGTTCTGAAGCAAAAGTTCCAGAGGGTTTGCAAGAAGAATTATTGTGCGATACAAAGGCTACAGTTCAACTAGAAGGAACCGTTTTATTGTTTGTATGCTAAGTCTAGTTGATTGTAGTAGGAGTTTAAATATTGTATCTTATCATCTTTCATAGAAGCAATTGTAATAGGTACACATTGTTCAAGTTAGAGTTAGCTTGAAAGCTGTAGAAATTAGCTAGAGGANCTGCAAAATGTAGTAAGTAGTAGACCAAGAAGAACCATGTTCTTCTTATTAGACAGCACTCGAAAATTGGGTACTGCACAATTAACTTATAATATTGTGTAGTATTGAAGTCTAAAACATCAATTGGTATCAGAGCAGGTTATCCTTGAAGAGGCTAACACCTAGGAAAAGATCAAGATGAGTGCACCACCTGGGAACTGGGAAGGAAAATCAACTGCAAGACCACCACTCTTCAACGACCAGTACTATTCTTGGTGGAAGAATAGAATGAAGGATCACCTTATTGGAGAGGACTATGAACTCTGGGACATAGTCACTGATGGACCGCTTGCAACAATGAAGAAAACTGCTGAAGGAGTAGATGTACCTAAAACTAGGGCTGATTGCACGGCTGAGGATCTGAAGAAATGGGAGAAGAATGCCAACGCTAAGAAGTGGCTAGTGTGTGGACTGGGCCCAGATGAATACAGCAAAATCCAAAGTTTTACCACTGCCAAGGAAATCTGGGATACTCTACAAGTGGCACATGAAGGAACAGCTCAAGTGACGAGGTCTAGAGGTACGTTACTATACTCTCAGTATGAAAACTTCACTATGAAAGAAGGTGAGACAATTCAGGAGATGTACACAAGGTTCACAACCTTGACTAATGAACTCAAGTCTCTTGGAAGAGTCATCCTTGAAGAAGACAAGGTTGAGAAGATCTTGACTAGGGTTCTACCTATCTCCTGGGAAAGCAAGATAACTGCCATTCAGGAATCCAAAAATATGGCAACCCTTATACTAGATAAGTTGATTGGAAACCTTACTGCTTACGAACTCAGAAGGCAGACCATGAAAATGGATGCTCTAAAGAAAGAAAGA